>JAZKJV010008592.1:0-307924 GCA_037367405.1 Ottelia alismoides
TACCTGTAGGAAGTAAATTGTGCTCGATCTCCACACATATGATGAGATGCTATAGAGTCGATGATCCAATATGATAAATCTGAACAGATACTATTGGTAAGTGCAAAAGCAATGCCTGACAAACTTGAACAGGCTCCTGGCAGCTTGTGCGACACCTGAATTTCTTGTAGTCGAAGTGGTAGGAGTAGTCATCATCTCTCTCAGACTGTAAATAATATCATCGAATCGTGTATCATGGGCAGGAGCAGAAGTAGTAGTAGGAGTAGGCTTGGTCTGTTCTGCTACACGGGAAGACACAAGATAGCCTTGCTTCAGATAGCATGTCTCCTCAGAATGACCTGGACAGTGGCAATGTGAACAAGGGCCACGCTGACGGCCTCCTCCTCTACTACGTGGTCCTCGGCAGGAAAGTGCAAAGGACCCCCTCTACCACGAGAGGCTGCCATAGCAGAAGGTGTCTGAGCCACAGTAGATGAGGATGCAGGGATTCTTCTCATCCTCTTGTAAACCTCTTCCATTGGAGGTATTGTCTCCAGTAAGTAGTTGAGTACGTGCTGCATTGTACTCAGAGTCAAGAAATGACAAATGAGAAAGGATTGCAGAGGACCTGCATTGTAATCTGACACCTCCGAATCACTATTCCCATGCAGAGGACCTGCATCAAGAGGTCGGTCAGATATCAACCAAATGAGAAAGGATTACCATCTCCTACTCAGGATGGAGATCATCACTTAACAATCATTTGATGATGCTTGATGAGTTCTGTATCTAACTCCTTAGATATTCATCCAAGCATCAGCCTCTATGATTCAATCAATGAATCAATAGCTGTATGATCATCAAGTTGGCCATGATACATAACCCTTATTGTACAGAGGGACCTTATAGTGCATTCATTCATTCAATCTCAGAAAGGGAGTGAACAAATAATCAATAATTTTTATTGATAAATCATTTATTGCAATAACATTTATTGTAGGAATGGTTCGCCTCGAGCTCACATTGCTAACAAGCCCTCGCCAAGGCCTTAAATGTCGGTTTCGGTCACAATTTCGGTATCGACCAAAACAGAATTTCGGTGGAATTTCGACCGAAATTTCGGTCATTTTTTGCACTAGGACCCCCATATTTCGATCATTTCGGTCGAATTTCGATTTCGACTGGATATCGATATTCGACAGAAATTCGACCGAATTTCGCTGAAATTTGAAGCCATGGCCCTCGCTAGAGGTCCATTTCAGAAGTGTTGTACCAAGTTGAGTATGATAGATATATATGCTCCAGCTTGAGGAGTGTTGAGATAATTGTATCGCCAGTTATGTTGCTTTGTTATTTTATGGTTTCTTTATGTACTTCTCTTTAATTAACCCATGGCTTTTCTCCAATATAAGAGAGCCCTAGGGTCTCGTCTAATACAAGTCATTTTGTTTCTCCTAACAATGACAGAGGATAGTTTTTAGTACATACAGACCGGCTCAGCCAGGAAGATTGGTATTCATAGCAGATGAGACACATTCTCCCATCACTGGTCAGGGGGAGGTGTAGTTAACTTCAGCAATGCCCCTTCAAAATGTTCTTTTCAAAATGTTCTTTATACTCCTAATTTTTCTATGAATTTACTATCCATTAGTCAAATCACTAAGGATTTACATTGTCATACCATATTTGACCCATCGTCTCTCGTATTTCAGGACATCCTAATGGGTAGGGTGATTGGATCTGGTCGTGAGCAAGGATGTCTCTATAGATTGGTCCAGTCCCCATATGTCGATGCTTCATCTCTTCACACTCGATCGGTTTCTCCTTATGTGTGGCACCTCCGGTTTGGTCATCTTCCTCTGCAAAAGCTGTGTCACATCCTTCCTCAGATTTCTCCTCGCTCTAGCTTTCAGTGCGAAGCCTGCCAACTTGGTAAGCACCACCACTCTACCTTTCAAAGTCGTCAAGGTCGTAGTAGTCGTAGTATTTTTTAATAGCTTTCTCTTGATATTTGGTCTTCTAGTCATGTCCTAGACCATCATAGACATAGATTCTATCTTGTTACTGTTGGAAAAAAATGATCAAGCTAATTATTCCAATAACCCTAGGCTCTTTTATATAGGAGAGCAGCCTACGGGTAAATTATATAAAGCATACATAAGTAAAGAGAGTTAAGAAACAGTCCAAGAAACATGAAATAAACATTGTAACATAAATATATATATATATTCTACACTCCCCCTCAAGATGGAGCATAGATGTCTATCACGCTCAGCTTGTACGAACACTTCAGAAAAGGTCCTCGGAGTAAGGCTTTTGTGAGGATATCTGTAGTTTGGTCCCCTAAGCTGACATAAGATATGGAAATAAAATCCTTCTGAATCATATCACGTATATAATGGCAATCGACCTCAATGGGCTTAGTATGTTCATGAAATGATGGGTTATTTACAATAAATATAACAACCTGATTGTCTATGTGCAGATCTTTAAGAACTGCTCGAACCCACATCATTTATATGCTAGCCTGGGCTATAGCCATACTGGACCTCAGCACTAGATCTGGCCACAACAGTTTGTTTCTTTTCTTCCATGAGACAAGACAATCTCCAAAATATATAGCAAATCCTGTGGTGGACTTCCTATCCTTGGGGCACCCTGCATAACCTTCATCTATGTATGCTGAAAACGGTGATCGACTTGCCTTTTCTAGACAAAAGACCTGCACCTGGCGATAATTTAAGGTACCTTAGTATTTTCTTTGTAGCGTCCATATGTAACTGAAGCGGTTGCTCCATGAACTGGCTAACTTTGCTATTGCAAATGAGATATCTGGTCTTGTAGTCGTAACATAGAGGAGCTTTCCTACCAGTTCTTTATACCTTTTCATGTCTACTTCATCAATGTCATTATCGTACAACATCATGCTTGGATCCATAGGTATGGTAGCAGGTCTACACCCAAGCACACTCGTGTCACTAAGCATATCAGTAACATATTTCCTATAGGTCATTACTAGTCCTTGCTGATTTCTGGCAAACTCCAGTCCCAGAAAGTATTGGAGAGTTCCAAGGTCCTTGGTAATGAATTCACGGCCCAGAAAGTTTTTATCCATCCTTATTCCCTATAGGTTATCTCCTATAATGAGAATATCATCAACATATACTATAATAGCAGTCGTAACTCTGGTAGTTCTCTGTATGAAAAGAGAATATTCTGTATTGGATCGTTTGAACCCTTATTTTTCAAATAAATCTGAGAGCATCTGGAACCAAGCTGTCGAGCTCTGCTTGAGTCCATATATGGCCTTATGAAGTCTACATACCTTGTGTACACTCCCCCTCAGCAACAAAACCTGGTGGATGATGCATAAAGACTTCCTCCTGAAGATCACCATATAAGAAGGCATTCTTAACATCAAGTTGAAATAGAGGCCAATCTCGAAGAATTGCAACAGATAAAAGAATCCTTTGGGGATAATGACACGCAACGGGAGAAAAGGTGTCCAGATAATCCACCCCATATGTTTGCGTAAAGCCTCTTTTAACTAGCTTGGCCTTGTATCGATTAATGTTGCCATCTGCATTATGTTTCACTGTAAAACCCATTTGCAGCTCACTAACGATGCCTCAGAAGGAGCAGGTACGAGGCTCCATGTCCCTCAACATTGTAGAGTCACCATATCCTCCTTCATGGCTAGACGTAACCGATTATCTGTCAACGCCTCCTGGTAAGTCTGTGGGATGGCCACGGTATTCAAAGTAGCTAAAAACTTCCCAAAATCACTCGTCAGACGCTCGAAGGTGACACGAGAAGCAATCGAATACGAAGCACATGAACGTTGTTGCTTCCTAATAGCAATTGGTAATCCATATCTGAAGGATATGGAATTTATCCTCGAGCGCATCACGGAAGCGTGATAGTCGTATCGGATACAATGTAGAACGACTAGTCGTACTAGTTGTTCTGTGCAGCGGAATTTAAAAAATTTTCATGCGATGAAACCACATGATCCAAGAACGATTCTCGGATCGTTTCATCTATAACCACAACAAGTATAAAAGAATACCTCTTGAAGCGTGGTTGATCGAGTCTCTAAAGTAAGAGACCTCCTGTCTCAAGTCCGATCGTCGGTGAGACCGCTTGCAAGCGCGGGGATGAACCGCGTTGTCCTCGCAATCCAAGAAGATGATCCAAGCACGGTTGCTCCTGATCTCGTCGTACGAGATCGAACGTCTCCTTCGTGAGTGTAGCACTCCAAGAGGACAGAGAACCGAAGAACGTCGAAGAGGCAGCGCGGTGGCGAGAGCGTCGACTACAACCTCTCCTCTAGGGCTTGATGGTCGGCCACCAAATAGAGGGAGAGAGGGCCGTCGTATATGAAGAACGAAAGAAAGAGAGAGCTTCAATATTGCGTGTACTTAGAGAGCATGGTATGCCTCTCTCTTTATAGGGTTTTGGGATCCATGGATCTCAATCCATTGGACATATAAAATCAATGGATGAGATTGATTTATGTCCAATCCAATGGTCAAGATTGTGGTTGGTAATGTTGGGAAAAGAGACTTCGTTGTTTATTAAGAAAACCCTAGGCTCTCTCATATAGGGAGAGACCTTAAGGGTAAATTACAGAGAGGTCTATAGAAAAGAAAGAAATAACAACAAACTCCATAAAGAGATAATAACACTACTAACTATTTCTACACTCCCCCTCAAGGTGGAGCATAGATATCTATCATGCTCAGCTTGGACGAACATCTCTGAAATGGTCCTCTGAGCAGTGGCTTGGTAAATACATCTGCAGTCTGATCTCCTGAGCTCACATGTGCAGTAGATATCAATCCTCTCCGGATCAAGTCCCTAGTATAATGACAGTCAACTTCAATATGCTTGGTCCTTTCATGAAAAGCTGGATTGTTGGCAATGAACAATGCTGCCTGATTGTCACACTGAAGCTTCATAGGTAGAGGTACCGCTACATGTAGATCTTCTAGTCTTGAGCGAACCCACATCATTTCCGTACTGGCTTGAGCCATGGCCCTATACTCGGATTCGGCACTGGACCTTGCCACAACAGTTTGTTTCTTGCTTTTCCAAGAAATCAAAGAGCCTCCAACAAACACTGCAAACCCTGAGGTTGATTTTCGGTCCTTAGGACATCCTGCATAATCTGCATCTACACATGATGAGACAGATAAGTCCGTGCCCTTTCTGAATAGCAGCCCTGAACCTGGAGAAGACTTTAGATACCTCAGTATCATGTGTATAGCATCCATGTGAACCTGTCTTGGCTGCTCCATAAATTGACTCACCCTGCTAACTGCAAATTGAATGTCTGGGCGAGTTATGGTGATGTAGAGGAGTTTGCCCACCATCTCTCTATATCTCCTCTTATCTACTTCATCAGTATCACCATCATACAGCCTCACGCTAGGATCCATAGGAATACTTGATGGTTTGCAACCATCCATGCCAGTCTCAGTCAGGAAGTCTGTAATATACTTCCGTTGGGTCATTACCAAACCCTGTGCATTCCTTGCAAATTCTAACCCCAGAAAGTATCTCATTGTCCCAAGATCTTTTGTAACAAACTGACGGCCAAGGAATGCCTTCGCCTTTTCTATGCCCTGTGCATCATCTCCTGTAACAAGAATATCATCCACATAGACCATCATAACAACCGTACCTGCCGATGACTTCTGGACAAACAATGAATGATCGGCATTTGACCTCTTGAATCCTTGTTGCTCAATCAGGTTGGACAACTTCTGGAACCATGCTCTGGGGCTCTGTTTGAGGCCATATATCGCTTTGTGAAGTCTACAAACCATATGCTTCTCCCCCTCAGCAGTAAACCCAGGTGGCTGCTGCGTGTAGACTTCCTCCTGCAAGTCTCCATACAGAAATGCATTCTTGACATCTAGTTGAGATATACTCCAATCACGGACCACAGCAACAGATAAGAGAATACGAAGGGTAGAATGTCTCGCCACTGGAGAGAATGTATCCATGTAATCCACACCGTAGGTTTGTGTAAACCCACGAGCGACCAAGCGTGCTTTGTATCTATCCAAGGTTCCATCTGCATGGTATTTAACTGTAAAGACCCATTTGCAGCTCACAACGGATGCATCAGAAGGTGCAGGGACCAAAGACCATGTGCCACGAGACTGCAGGGCCCTCATTTCTTCTTCCATTGCTAATCGCCAGCATTCATTCTGCAAAGCTTCCTGGTATGTCCGTGGTATATCCACGGAAGACAAAGCTGTGGCAAATCTCTGAAAATCACCTGTGAGACGGTGAAAAGAAACCTGTGAAGCAAATGGATAAGCGGCACATTGCCGCTTCTGTTTCCGAATAGCAATCGGAACATCAAGATCATCATCTGCTGTACGAGATGGGCTAGTGTCTGCCTGTACTGAAGGATCCTGCACATGTACCAAACCTGACCCGTCAGTAGTAATGCCATCTGAACATACCTGAGGCGGGATGATCGACTGTTGTATGGTCTGAGCAGGACCTGACCGGCGCGTATAGAATTTCGGTAACGGTGATATGATAGGCCGTGGATTGGGTGGAGGTGGAGGAGGTGGTGGGGGTGGTGGAGGTGGTGCTGGCGTGGAGACAGACACAGGGGAAGACTCAGGTGTACTCAATGTAGGTGGTGGAGGAACATAGATATCATCAGTGGTAGTGGATGGTACCATTCTGTCACCTGCAGGAGAGAAATACATGACAGACTCAAAGAAAGTGACATCGGCACTCACAAAGTATCTCTTAGTTGTGGGATCATAACACCGGTAGCCCTTTTGAGTTCTGGAATGACCAACAAAGACGCACTTGACTGCTCTAGGAGAGAGTTTGTCAAGTCCGGGAGATAGACGATGCACAAAAGCAACAGTACCAAAGACACGTGGAGTTAGTGAGAATAACTCCTTATCTGGAAAAATAATGGACATAGGTATCTTTTCACCAAGGACTGAGGATGACATTCGGTTGACCAGATAACAAGCAGTAAGAACAGCATCGCCCCAGAAAGAAATAGGGGCACAACTCTGAATCAACAATGTACGAGTAATATCTAAGAGATGGCGATGCTTCCTTTCCGCGACACCATTTTGTTGTGAGGTATATGCACAAGTGGTTTGGTGAATAATGCCCTTTGATGACAGGAATTGTGAAAGTAAGCGTGTACAAAATTCAAGGGCATTATCGGTCCGAACATATTTGACATTTGCAGAAAAGACATTGAACACTTCATTAATCAAGTTTTTGATCACATTTCCTGCTTCAGATTTATTTTTCAAAAGAAAGACCCATGACACACGAGAGAAATCATCCACTACCACAAGATAAAACCTGTGTCCCTGATGATCGGGAACACGACTTGGACCCCATATATCTATATGTAACAACTCAAAAGGGGAGCTACTGCTCCGACTCAGACGACGTGGGAAGCTCGACCTGTGATGCTTTCCCAACTGACACGCTTCACATTGAAACAAAGAACTAGGAGAGATCTGAGGCAGAAGATGGCGCATTTTCTGAAGTGGAAGGTGACCAAATCGGAGGTGCCAAATGTACGGAGAGACTGATCCAGCAGAATGAGAGGAGACACCAGCATATGAATCCCGGACCAGCCGATATAAACCATTTTGCTCAGAGCCACAGCCAATCACCTTGCCCGTGAGTATGTCCTGAAAAATGAGAGAAGACGGGTCAAACATGGCACGACAATTCAAATCCTTCGTAATCTGACTAATAGATAGCAAATTCATTGAGAACTCAGGAGCATGCAGAACATTCTGTAATTGCAAAGTGGAGGACAGGAAAATCTCCCCCTGTCCAATAAGGGGCGAATGGGTACCATCTGCTATCTGCACTGAACGTCCGGGAGGAATGTCCCTGTAGGCCTTTAATCTACCTCTATCTCGGCAGAGATGATGTGTGGCTCCAGAATCAATAATCCAGTCAGATATATCATGAGATGTAGTAGATCTACCTAAGGAGCTTGCGGCTGCGGAAGAACTGGTAGAGGCAGTGGCAGCAATATCTGAGGAACCACCAGACGAATCACCAGAAGCATGTGGCATAATCTCTCGGAGACGGGCCACAAGTTCGTCAAATCGACTATCTGCAGTAGAAGTCAGTGGAGACTGAGAGTGCTCTGCAATACGTGCTGATGCTGGAAATCCATGCTTCGAATAGCATGTCTCCTCCGAGTGTCCTGTGCGATGACAATAGGAGCATGTCTGACTAAAGCGACCACCCCTCCCCTGGGGTCCACGGCCACGTCCACGACCACGGCCAGATGGTGGTCCACCTCTCCCACGCAAGACTGTCATCGCTGAAGGAGGTGGAGTAGAAGAGCTGGAGGAGACTGGAATGCGGCTAAGCCGTCTGTAAACATCCTCGACTGGAGGAATAACTGCATCAACGAGAATCTGAGATCAAGCTGCATCGTACTCTGGGTCAAGGGCCGCAAGTAGAACACCAACCATGGTGGCGTTTCGAAACGCCTTCTGCTGCTCAGGAGTTGCAGTCAGAGGGATGATACTGTATAACTTCTCGAACATCCCTCTTAGGGATGTATAAAGAGAATGGAGAGGTCTGCCGCTCTGCTTCATTGTGAATATGTCGTGCTGAAGCTGCAACATCTTCGTCTCATTTCGCACTTGCGAATATGTGGCGGCAAGAATTTCCCACATTGCCTTAGCAGTGGGCTGATGGAGGACGTCGTTGGCAATCTCCGTCGTTAAGGTGCCGGACAACCAGACCTTTGCATAGGAATCATCAGCCTCCCATGAGGTATAGATCCCAGTCTTCTCTGCGGGCTCATCCTCGGTAAGAATATGTTTCTTACCATTCGACTTCATAAGGCTCATGAACTGCATCGCCCAGAGCTCATAGTTAGACCCGTCCATCTTGACTATTGGCGCAGGACCTTTGAATGCGCCGGTGGAGGGCATATCAATTTTTGATTCTGACATACTGTCGCTTGGAGAAGAACTAGGATATGTAGACGTGATGCTGGATGTCTACAAAAACTGCATCGGATTTGAGTGCGTATGTAGACGTTACGCACTCAAATCCATAGAATGGATGTGGAAGAACCTAGGGCACGCCTAACAAGAGGCTGACAGCCCTTTCAGCGGCTAGGGGCCGCTAGAAGACCTTGTGCGTGTTGCTGTTCACGCACCCGGAGGCCGTGCGCGGGCAGCAGATGGAGATGCCGCCTATTGGCGGAGGCCGCTGGGGGCTGGGATCCCCTTCGGCGGCTGGCAGGGGCTATTGGCGGAGGCCGCTAGAGGCTGGGATCCAACCAGATGGAGGGCTGGATCCAACCGCGACGAGAGAGAGAGAAGGAGAAGGCGACGGCGATTGAGGGCTGCCGCTGGAGATGGAGAAGGAGAAGGCGGCGGCGATTGAGGGCTGCCGCTGGAGAGAGAGAAGCGGCGGGAGAGCGGCGGTTTCGAGAAGAGGGAGGCGGGTGGGGAAGGGGCGGCGGGAGGTAGGAGAGCCCTAGGGTGGCTCTGATACCATGTTGGGAAAAGAGACTTCGTTATTTATTCAGAAAACCCTAGGCTCTCTTATATAGGGAGAGACCTTAAGAGTAAATTACAGAGTGGTCTATAGAAAAGAAAGAAATAACAACAAACTCCATAAAGAGATAATAACACTACTAACTATTTCTATAGGTAAAACCAACAAATTTGGATTAAAATATATTTGACAAAATCAAATATAAATCAATCCTAAATTATACCAATAAATAAGGAGAGAATATACATGGAGATTACATCTCCATGTACCTTCCATGTGGACGGCCACCCATTCCAATTAGGAATTGGGTGCCGCCCACCTTATTCATATGGAGGGCAATCTCATGATATTTCATGAGATTGCACATCTCCATGGAAATCTCTTTATTTATTTCCAACAACTTTTGTTGGATTTTATTCTTTAAAAATAATTCACAATTATATTTGAGAATATTGCAATCTTGCCATTGAAAAATTGTGAATCATATTCACAACCCAAAACAACATATAATTTACATTGTCAATTAATTACACAATGTGTATCCAATACACATAATAATTAATCAACAAATATAAATTATAATTAGCTCTCTCCAATACATTATAAATCATATTTATAATATATTATGAATAATTAGAAATTTCTATCCACATTATTCTTATCCGTAATAATTAAATCACATTTAATTATATTGGATAATTTCTTCACACATCAAGATGATTAAATCACATTTAATCATTATTTCCTTGTTGCTTAGATCTTATGGAATTATTCTCGAACCCTTCAAGAATAATGCGATCTCTCCGCAGATACTTGGAGATAAGGACAGGGCAATTGTATTGTTCCACGTATAGTGACTTGGATGTTGAGATCACATCTCAAATCTAGATCCCATGGACCTCCCACTGATGTTTGATCAAATGAAGACCGTAGACCTAATCTTCTTATTGCATCTGAATCTCATTCAGATCCATGTCTAGTTCATGGACTATGATTAGGTCACATCTCTAATGAGAGGAGTCATTAAAATCCAAACTTGTTTCATCACTCCCTCGGAATGGAAGCGTCATGGTTATATAATCGTTTATGATCACATCACCCTCAAGTATTCCCAATACCTGTACATCCTGCATACTGGAAGACCTATAATCATTCTGAAGATAAAGATCACTTTTACATTATCATCTTCAGGGTTTGATCATTAAGTTTCTCAATCTGGGTCACTGTGATTTGGTATAGATCATATGCTCACAAAGCATATATCTTACCTTCAAATTCATGTCATGCTTCCAAAGCATGACGACCATGCATGGAATTTGATCAGTCCCAATACCTCATGAGTGAGATGATGTCTCCCGGTTCACAAGTGAACCTGTATTATCCCTTTGAGAGATCGTATTACTCATATGTCCTTACATGCACACCAGCTCGCCGGTGTATAGACCTTGGTTAGGTCATCAACCTATTGGTCTGCCAAATGTACACACTCAGACATATAGCAACACATCTGTCTCCGGTCAGAGGATGCATGCCTATGCTGTGACAATATTCAACATAGGTCTTTGGTTATCTCGATCTCGTTAAGTCAACCCATTGACTCAACTAACCTGACACCTCCGAATCACTATTCCGATGCAGAGGACCTGCATCAAGAGGTCAGTCAGATATCAGCTATCTGAGAGAGGATTGCCATCTCCTACTCAGGCTGGAGATCATCACTTAACAATCATTTGACGATGCTTGATGAGTCATCTATCTAACTCCTTAGATATTCATCCAAGCATCATCCTCTTGATTCATTCCATGAATCAACACTGTATAATCATCAAGTTGGCCATGGTACATAACCCTTATTATATAGAGGGACCCTATAGTGCATTCATTCATTCAATCTCAGAAAGGGAGTGAAAAATAATCAATAACTTTCATTGATAATTTATTCAATACAATAACATTTATTGTAGAAATGGTTCGCCCGAGGCTCACATTGCTAACAATCTCCCTCTAGCCCTCAGAACCATTCAGGAACAATCCTTAAACCCATACTCATTACATGCTGGTCAAAAACCTTCTGTGTCAGAGGTTTGGTAAGAGGATCAGCAATGTTGTCGGCAGAGGCCACCTTGGTGATGATGATGTCACCACGCTTTTGTATCTCTCGAATGATGTGGTATTTCCTTTCCACGTGCTTGCTCTTCTGATGCCATCTGGGTTCCTTTGCCTGGGCAATGGCTCCCGTGTTATCGCAGAGTAACGGGATGCGAGTATCAGAGGAAACTACGCCAAGCTCCAGGACGAACTTGCGCAACCACACCGCCTCCTTTGCAGCATCCGATGCGGCAATGTATTCAGCTTCTGTTGTTGAATCTGCAGTAGTGTCCTGCTTCTTGCTTCTCCAGCTCACAACACCACCATTCAACAAGAACATAAACCCTGATGTCGGCTTTCGATCATCTACATCCGATTGGAAGTCAGAATCTGTATATCCCAAGACTTGGAGATCACCATCTCCATAGACCAAGATGTAATTTTGCGTCCGTCTTAGATATTTGAATATGTTCTTTACTGCATTCCAGTGTTGCACTCCATAGCAGGATTGGTAACGACTTACCACTCCCACTGCATGGCAGATATCTGGCCTAGTACACATCATGGCATACATTAAGCTTCCTACGGCTGATGCATAAGGACATCCAGCCATGGCTTTATTTTCCTCAACAGTTTGAGGAGCCATTCCTTTAGACAGGTGGATACCATGTCTTAAGGGAAGGAATCCTTTCTTGGAACTATCCATACGGAATCGTTCAAGAATCTTCTTAATGTATCCATGTTGTGATAATCCCAAAATCCTCTTTTCTCGGTTTCTGAACAACTTCAGGCCTAAGATGTAAGAGGCTTCTTCAAGATCTTTCATCTCAAAGGTATGGGATAGCCAAATCTTCACACTGGTCATCATCCCTGTATCATTCCTAATGATAAGGATGTCATCTAAGTAAAGCACGATGAATACAATGGCGCTCCCATTAAGCTTCTTGTATACACAAGGTTCATTAGGATTCTGCACAAAATCATAACTCTTTATGGTTTCGTCAAATCTGATGTTCCAGCTACGAGAAGCTTGCTTGAGCCCATAGATGGATTTCTTCAGCTTGCATACTTTACCATCCTCAGTTATGAAGCTCTGGGGTTGCTCCATGTAGATATCCTCCTCGAGGTATCCATTGAGGAAAGCCGTCTTGACGTCCATCTGCCAGATGTTGTAGTCAAGATATGCAGCTATAGCTAACAGTGTCCTGATGGATTTAAGTATAGCCACAGGAGAGAATGTCTCATCGTAATCGATGCCTTCTCTCTGTGTGTAGCCCTTGGCTACGAGCCGTGCCTTGAAAGTCTCTACTTTCCCATCAAGTCCCCTCTTTCTCTTGAAGATCCATTTACACCCAATGGGTTTTACCCCTTTAGGTGGATCCTTTAGGGTACATACACCATTCTTATGCATGGAGTCAATCTCTGACTTCATTGCTAGCATCCATCTATCCATGTCTTGATCCGCGAGTGCTTCATCAAATGAAGTAGGATCAATGTCAGTCTCACTTGACACATGGAATCCATACCTTTCAGGTGGTGCAACCACCCTCGAACTCCTTCGAAGAGGTATGGGTGTTTCATCTTTATTTATCTCTTCAGTTTCTGGTCTAGAAAGCTCAGAATCCTCAGGGGATTCAATGAGTTCCTCTACTTCATTATTGTCTTGACCTTTAAGGAAATCATTCTCCAGAAACTTCACATCTATAGAAACAAAAACCTTTTGGGTCTCAGGATCATAAAGCTGGTATCCAATACCATCTTTAACATACCCAATGAAGTAACACTCACGAGAGTGAGATTCTAGCTTACTTGCGTCCACGTTCTTCGCATGGACCAAGCAACCTCAAACCCTCAAGTGATTAATATTAGGTTTGGTTCCATACCATAGCTCATGAGGAGTCTTAGGCACGGATTTGCTAGGAATCTTATTCAGGATATATATTGCAGTCTCTACTGCATATCCCCAGAAACTAAGAGGTAAATGTGCTTTGCTCATCATTGAACGGACCATGTCAATGATGGTCCTGTTGCGTCTTTCAGCAACACCATTAAGTTGGGGAGTTCCAGGAGGAGTGAGATTGGAAACAATTCCATTCTCCTTAAGGTATTCCTTGAATTCATCCGAGAGGTACTCGCCAGCTCGATCAGATCGAATCCGCTTAATCTTCCTATAGGTTTGGTTCTCAACCAAAGCCTTGAATTCTTTGAACTTTTCAAAGGTTTCAGACTTATGACGTAATAGGAAGACAAACCCGTATCGCGAGTGGTCATCAATAAACGTCAGATAATATCGATATCCATTTCGAGTCGCGGTACTGAAGGGACCACATACATCGGTATGTATTAGGTCAATAATACCTTCGCATCTCATAACCTTGTTACGGAAAGGCGTCCTAGTCATTTTACCCTGAATGCAATGCTTGCAAGTGGGCAAAGGTTGAACCTGTAGAAAATCTAGAGGTCCATCCTTTATCAATCTATTGATCCTATCAACAGATAAATGACCAAGCCTTTGATGTCAAATCTCATTTGAGATGTTTTTATCCTCCCTGGATCTTTTAGGATTTTTATTAGTGGTTGTCACATTCATGATACATTTATCAATGCACAACTCATACAGTCCACCAGAAGTCAAAACACCATCCGCAGTATATTTATCATAACGATTTATGACTAATTTATTACAGAAAAGGAATGAATATCCGCTTCTAACAAGCTTAGATACAGATATCAAGTTCCTTCTGACTTCGGGTACATAAAGACACTCTTTAAGTATAAGGACTCTACCACTAGATAATGATAGTCAACAAGTTCTGACGGCTACTGCTGCAACACTTGCATCAGATCCCATCTGGATTACTATCTCCCCTTCTTCAAGATTTCTAGTTTCCTGAAACAAATGCAACAAATTGCATACATGAACAGAAGCACCAGAATCTACAACCCAACTTCCTTCTCGTCCGACGAGAAAGCTAGTTTCAATGATGAAAGTAGATTTCATACCTATTGGGGCTTTACCTTTGTCTGATGACTTCAGGTATTCCGGGCAGTTACGCCTCCAGTGCCCCGACCTTTTGCAGTGGTGACAGACGTCGGTTTTCTTCGACGCCATTAGAGTGGATGCATTGGAAGAAGAGCCAACACCTTGTCCCTTCTTCTTTCTCTTCTGGGCCAGGCCCTTCCGAGAACCATGCTTCCGACCGCGCTTCCCTCTGACCTGTGCAACCATTACACTGCCAACAGGACCATCTTTCTTCATTATATCTTCCGCAGATTTTAATGCGGCAAGAAGACCAACGCTTGTCAATTCCAGCTTGTTCATGTGGAATGACACTAAAAAGTTATTGAAAGACTTGGGCAACGACAACAGAATGAAGTCAGCTTGCATGTCTGCATCCATGGTTGCCCCAAGAGTCTCCAGCTCCGACAAGTACCCAAACATTTTGAGTACATGTTCACGGACCAAAGTCCCTTCCTGCATCTTGCAGCGAATGAGATCTTTCATAACATTTACCGCTGGGTGCGGTTAATGTCACCAAACATATCTTTCAGATTCTACATTATCTCCTGACAAGTGCTCATCTCCACATGTTGCTTCTGCAGATCATTGGAGAGAGAACCCAGGATATAGCATCTAGCCAAGACATGATCTTCATCATACTTGTCATTGTATGCTTTTTCTTCCTTGGATTTAGGGTTCTCATGCTTGTCCTCGGAGAGCACATAGCGTATGCACTCTGCGGAGAGAACAAGCTCCAAATTACGGATCCAATCCGAGTAATTTGGGCCGGTCAATTGGTTGACCTCAAGAAGCCTACTAAGTGGGTTCAAGGACTTCATTTTCTGAAATTAAGAATGCACTATATTAGAATATATAAACATAAATTCAAATTTATGATATTTGATTAAGGTATTTTAAATCAAATTATTCTTGCATTGTCGACTTTGAAAGTTCATTCCCTTAATCACTTTCAAAGTAAGAGATATACTTACCGCTATATCTCTAGCAAGAATTGGGATCTCCTCTTTATCTTTGTCGCATCCCAACAATATGAGAATCTGCGACTCCAATAAAGAAAAGCGGGAACACATTCCGCCTTGCAAGTCCAGCTTGCATTTCCCAATTCGGTCTTTAACACCCGGGCCCACCACCCCTAAGGCGATGTTGACCCGTTATTAATTGAACCAACCGTCAACAGGAATAGTACTCGTTATGCACAATCCAATATCGCCCCAATAATATGAGGATCTGATATTGAGGTCACTACGCATACGACCTTACTCTTTCAAGAAGCAAAGAGCCCAATCCAGATGCGCTTGCATACAGGAGCTGTCACTTCGGACAGGCGTCACCCACATGCAATCCCTGGCGACGGAACCCTTCGCCTTGACGGGAGACCATGGATGTCACTTATGTGATCCTCCATCTCATATTCAAATTTTAATTAATTATCATGAATCACATCATATAATTAATTCTTCCACGGGAATTGATAACTCTATTCATAATAGAGTGCCTCAATTGGACATAATCAATTTAATCATATTAAATTAATTATCAATCCAATTCAATCAACAAACTTGATTATTTTACTTGAATATATATGGTAATATCTCAAAATGCGTGTTAATTCGAATTTTAATAATTAGAAAATACACCTTGATTTTCTCCGACATTATACAGTCCCTACCCGTTGTCATGGCCAGTGGCGACGAGAGTGGGACGAACTACATACGTTGCAACCCACAACTCCAATGCTCTCCGACTAGACACCATATCCACCTCGGGAAAGCATAATGCCGGATATATCAATTTGTACTTGAGATGATCATCGGTTTTTCAACCGAAATTATACCATATAGTAATAATCAAAACATTTTCGATTATAAGGAAATTTGCTACACAAATTCCCAATCCTATTCAAGCATCAAGTTTGATGATTGTGTTTCCAATTAAGATTCAGATCAAATCTAATCAATTAATTGGTTGAGGCCAAGTCCATTATGTAAATAATCATCTTCCAATATTTCTCAAATATTTTCATGATTATTTCTTGAAATTAACAATTAATTTCACTAATTGACAATCACTTGGTTCTAGATTAGGACTGCAATTTTAGTAGTGACCCCTACTCACTAAAATTAACATATCTCAATCAATTTAAATCCAAATTAGACAAACTCAATTTTCAAAGATTGCTAACTTGATTTAGGACAGAAGCCAAGTGATGTTTCATGCATTTCGAGGCGGATCAAAACAGTAATTAACTCTTAATCATGTTAAGATCTACAGTTCCCGCAACAGTGCATACATGCTCATTAAAACAACCATATCTCGAGCATACAAAATCTGATTTACGCAAACTCAGATCCTATGGTTTCCTTATTTAATAGGGAACAAAATCCAAGTAAATAATTCGTGCTTAAGCATTTTAAACATGGCCGAAATTATTTACTAAACAGATCTGCGAAATCAAATGCGATAAAAACTTTCGCGACCTTAACGAACCCAAGTCGTCCTCGGTTTGCGAATCATATTCGAAACCGTCGACCTAAGGCTCTGATACCACTTGAAAGATATGGAATTTATCCTCAAGCGCATCACGGAAGCGTGATCGTCGTATCAGATACAACGTAGAACGACTAGTCGTACTAGTTGTTCTGTGCAGCGGAATTTAAAAATTTTTCATTCGATGAAACCACATGATCCAAGAATGATTCTCGGATCGTTTCATCTATAACCACAACAAGTATAAAAGAATACCTCTTGAAGCGTGGTTGATCAAGTCTCTAAAGTAAGAGACCTCCTGTCTCAAGTCCGATCGTCGGTGAGACCGCTTGCGAGCGCGTGGATGAACCGCGTTGTCCTCGCAAGCCAAGAAGATGATTCTAGCACGGTTGCTCCTGATCTCGTCGTACGAGATCGAACGTCTCCTTCGTGAGTGTAGCACTCCAAGAGGACGGAGAACCGAAGAACGTCGAAGCGGTGGCGAGAGCGTCGACTACAACCTCTCCTCTAGGGTTTGATGGTCGACCACCAAATAGAGGGAGAGAGGGCTGTCGTGTACGAAGAAAGAGAGAGAGAGAGAGCTTCATTATTGCATGTACTTAGAGAGCATGGTATGCCTCTCTATTGATAGGGTTTTGGGATCCATGGATCTCAATCCATGGGACATATAAAATCAATGGATGAGATTGATTTATGTCCAATCCAATGGTCAAGATGTTGTTGGTAAAACCAACAAATTTGGATTAAAATATATTTGACAAAATCAAATATAAATCAATCCTAAATTATACCAATAAATAAGGAGAGAATATACATGGAGATTACATCTCCATGTACCTTCCATGTGGACGGCCACCCATTCCAATTAGGAATTGGGTGCCACCCACCCTTTCCATATGGAGGGCAATCTCATGATATTTCATGAGATTGCATATCTCCATGGAAATCTCTTTATTTATTTCCAACAACTTTTGTTGGGTTTTATTCTTCAAAAATAATTCACAATTATATTTGAGAATATTGCAATCTTGCCATTGAAAAATTGTGAATCATATTCACGACCCAAAACAACATATAATTTACATTGTCAATTAATTACACAATGTGTATACAATACACATAATAATTAATCAACAAATATAAATTATAATTAGCTCTCTCCAATACATTATAAATCATATTTATAATATATTATGAATAATTGGATATTTCTATCCACATTATTCTTATCCGTAATAATTAAATCACATTTAATTATATTGGATAATTTCTTCACACATCAAGATGATTAAATCACATTTAATCATTATTTCTTCATTGCTTAGATCTTATGGAATTATTCTCGAACCCTTCAAGAACAATGCGATCTCTCCGCAGATACTTGGAGATAAGGACAGGGCGATTGTATTGTTCCACGTATAGTGACTTGGATGTTGAGATCACATCTCAAATCTAGATCCCATGGACCTCCCACTGATGCTTGATCAAATCAAGACCGTAGACCTAATCTTCTTATTGCATCTGAATCTCATTCAGATCAATGTCCAGTTCATGGACTATGATTAGGTCACTTCTCTAATGAGAGGAGTCACTAAAATCCAAACTTGTTTCATCACTCCCTCGGAATGGAAGCGTCATGGTTATACAATCGTTTATGATCACATCACCCTCAGGTATTCCCAATACCTGTACATCCTGCATACTGGAAGACTTATGATCATTCAGAAGATAAAGATCACTTTTACACTGTCATCTTCAGGGTTTGATCATTAAGTTTCTCAATCTTGGTCACTGGGATTTGGTATAGATCATATGCTTTCACAAAGCATATATCTTACCTTCAAATTCATGTCATGCTTCCAAAGCATGACGACCATGCATGGAATTTGATCAGTCCCAATACCTCATGAGTGAGCTTATGTCTCCCGGTTCACAAGTGAATCTGTATGATCCCTTTGAGAGATCGTATTACTCATATGTCCTTACATGCACACCTGCTCGCCGGTGTATAGACCTTGGTTAGGTCATCAACCTATTGGTCTGCCAAATGTACACACTCAGACATATAGCAACACATCTGTCTCCGGTCAGAGGATGCATGCCTATGCTGTGACAGTATTCAACATAGGTCTTTGGTTATCTCGATCTCGTTAAGTCAACCCATTGACTCAACTAACCTGACACCTCCGAATCACTATTCTCACGCAGAGGACCTGCATCAAGAGGTCAGTCAGATATCAACCATCTGAGAAAGGATAGCCATCTCCTACTCAGGCTGGAGATCATCACTTAACAATCATTTGACGATGCTTGATGAGTCCTCTATCTAACTCCTTAGATATTCATCCAAGCATCAGCCTCTATGATTCATTCCATGAATCAACAGTTGTATGATCATCAAGTTGGCCATGGTACATAACCTTATTGTACAGAGGGACCCTATAGTGCATTCATTCATTCAATCTCAGAAAGGGAGTGAAAAATAATCAATAACTTTCATTGATAATTTATTCAATACAATAACATTTATTGTAGAAATGGCTCGCCTGGGGCTCACATTGCTAACAATATCATCATCATTCATGCCATCACCCTAATCACCATCCTCCTAAGAGAAGTCCTGTTGAGAATCATTATTATTCACATCATTAGAAGTAATGCTATCAGAACAAACCTGGGGTGTGTTGGATGATGGACTAGGAGCATGTGCAGGACCAGAATATCGATTGTTATAATGTGGTAGTGGAAGGGCTAGAGTAATGAGTGGTAGTGGGGCTAATGGTGGTGGTGGAGGTGGTAATGGAGATGGTGAGGAAGGTGGTTAATGCATGGGTGGAGGTGGAATGTAGACCTGATCATCTGAATCTGAAGGAGTCAACGTGTCATCTGTAGGCGAAAAATACATGACATACTCGAAAAATGTGACATCTGCGCTGACATAATATCTCCTGTGTAATAGATAATAGCAACGATAACCCTTCTGAGTTCTGGAGTACCTGACAAAGACACATTTAGCAGCCCTTGGAGAGAGTTTGTCAATCCCTGGCGACAACCAATGGACAAACGCAACATATCCAAAATCATGATGGCTAAAAGAGAACAACTCTTTGTCCGGAAAAAACAAGTGAAAGAGACTTTCTCCCCCAATACTGATGATGGCATGCAGTTAATGAGATAACATGCGTGAGAACCGCATCACTCTAGAATGAGTAAGCTGCACAACTCTGTATCAGGAGTATACGGGTGACAAAGGTGATAGTGCTTTCTTTCAGTAACCCCGTTCTTTTGAGACGTATACGAACACGATATTTGATGAAGAATACCATTTGAAGAAAAAAATTGAGACATCACATGTATACATAATCATAATTCAAGCGCATTGTCAGTCTGTACAATTTTCCAAAGGTTGAAAACACATTCTGCACTTCTCTGATAAAATTTATGACATTTCCAACTTCAGATTTATTCCTCAACAAGAAGATCTAGGACAGACGATTAAAATCATCCACATCGATTAAATAAAATATATGCCCCTAATGATCGAGAACACGACTTGGACCTTGAATATCGACATGGAAAAACTCTAAGGGGAGCTCCTGCTCTGACTCCGACGACTAGGAAAGACGGACCGATGATGCTTTCCTAATTGACATGCCTTACAATTGAATGATGAGCGAGGTGAAATCTGAGGAAGGACTTGACGCAACTTTTGAAGTGGGAGATGACCGAAACACAGATGCCATAGATAGGGAGAAACCGGTCCAAAATTAATAGGACGATAGACCAACATACGGTATGTCCATAGTAATAGGACTATAGGCCACAACCAATTATCCTGCACGTAAAAATGTCCTGAAAAACAAGAGATGATGGGTCAAAAATTGCTCGATAATTTAAATCCATAGTAATCTGACTGATATACAGTAAATTCATTGAGAAATCAGGAGCATGCAGCACGTTCTGAAATCTTATAGAAGGTGTCAATGTGATCTCCCACTATCCTGTGATAGGGGAATGAGTCCCATCAGCTATGACCACTATCCTTCCTAGAGAAACCTACCTGTAGTCTATAAGCTGACCTCTATCTCTACACAAGTGATGTGTGGATCCAGAATCAATAATCCATTCCGAGATATTAGAACCATGATAAAAAGCAGAGGCATGAACACTACCTAAGGTGCTTGCTCCTACAGTAATGACAAAGTCTGAACTGTTCTCTGAAGCTGGTGTTTGGGTACTAGATAGGGGCACAATGTCTCTCAACCAAGACACAAGATCATCATATCGCTAATCCGATGTGAGCGAAGCAGATTGCTGATGCTGGGCATGTTTTGCTACACGTGCTGATGCTGGAAAACCATTCTTGGAGTAGCATGTATCTTCCATATGACCAGATCTGTGACAACAGGTACATTGTGGTCCATGACCACATCTACCTCTACCTCACGATGTCCGTCCACGAAAGTGAGATGAACCGCCTCTTCCACGAGAGACTGCCATGGCAGAAGAATTTGATGCTGGAGATGGAACATCGATCCTGCTCAACCTCCGGAAGGCCTCTTCCATTGGGGGAATCGTTGCATCAGCCAGTATCTGGGAGGAAGTGGCCTCGTACTGTGAGTCAAGAGAGGCCAAAAATACGCCAACCATCGTAGCATTTCGGAATGTCTTCATTTGTTATGGAGTAGCCGTGAGAGGCACGAAGGTATGGAGCTTCTCAAACATTCCACGCAAAGCAGTATAGTATACATGTAACAGACGACCATTCTGCATAATTGTAAAGATGTCATGCTGTAGCTGTAAAATCTGTCTCATTCTTGGTCTGTGAATACGTGGCAGCAAGAATATCCCATATGGCTTTGGATGTGGGATGGTGCAGAAAATCGTTTGTAATATCTGATATCAAGGTACCAGATAAGCATATTTGTGCATATTCACCATCAGCCTTCCATGAGGCATACAATCATTTCTTCTTTGTCAGCTCCTCAGTAAGAATGTGCTTCTTACCCATCGACTTCATTAGGCTCATGAATTGCATGGCCCACAACTTGTAATTCGATCCATCCATTTTGATTATGTGTGTTGGACCTCTGAAGACACCCATGGTGAGGATATCAACCTTGTTCTCTGACATCTTGCCGATCATAGAAGACGAGGATCATAGACTTGACAAAGTAAATGTCTACACTGACATAAAGGAAGCTGGTTGCATGTGTAGACTTAGATCGCAACCAACCTCCTTGAAGAAAGAGATACGACTACGGGGACTGCCAGTAGGAGCAGGGACTACGGGGGTGGCGGGCCGTAGAGACCGAGGGGACAGTATGAGCCGCAGGGGGGGTGCCCTTGGGTGAGGTCGCGGCACCGATGGGCGGCGGACAACGATGGTCGAGAGGGTCGTTGGGCTATTGGAGGCGCACGAGAGGCTGGGCGGTAGAGGGCTAAGGTTGGGGTTTTGGTACAAGAGCTCAAGTCTAGGACCACCGCTCTGATACCATGTTGGGAAAAATGATCAAGTTGTTTATTCCAATAACTATAGGCTCTCTTATATAGGAGAGCAACCTATGGGTAAATTACATAAAGTATACATAAGTAAAGAGAGTTAAGAAACAGACCAAGAAACGGGAAATAAACACGGTAACATAAATATTTGTGGATGATTTTTCCAAATTGTCTTTGATTTTCCTTCTTAAAAACAAGTCTGATGCTGGTTTTGTTATTCAGTCTTTCATTATGAAATAAAGAATGTTTTCTCTGCGAATGTCAAGTATATTCTTTCCATCAATGCATTATTTTGCATTCTTCAACTCTTGTAGTCGCTTAGCACCCTTGGCATTGTTCATCAAACTTCTTGCGCTTATATTTCCCAACAGAATGGGGTGGCTGGACGCAAACATCATCACCTTTTAGATGTTACCAGGGCCATCTTGATCCAGAGGGGAATGCGGTTCTAACTACTTGCTACCTGGTGAATCGTTTGCCCTTGTCTATGTTGGGGTAGAAGATCCCATTCTTGATTGTGTTTCTCGAGAAGGATCTTTTCTCCATCCTCGTGTATTTGGGTCTATTGCATTTGTTCATCATACGTTTCCAAGTCATGACAAGCTCTCTCCCAAAGCTATCAACTGTGTCTTTGTGGGGTATTCCAGGACTTAAAAGGGATAGTGTTGCTTTGATCTTGTTCGGAGAAAATATTATGTTAGTGCGGATGTTACTTTCTTTGAGTCTTGTGTTTTTCTCTCCAACATGTGACAAGTTGATTCCTTCGGAGTCCGGCGAAGAGGTATACATGCCTCTACCTCCAATTTTGTCTACTCCAGGCTCCACTTCCTCACCACCTTCCTCACCATCTTCTTCACCTCCTCCACCCGCCACACCCATTTGTTTTCGGTTTAGCAGCCAACCTCATGCTCATGTATCTCCTCCATCATCCAACATGCCCCAGATATGTTCTGAGCACTTGGTTTCTATCGATAGCACACGTAATTTGCGTTTACAGTAAGATGAGTAGGAGGTCTTAGATGCCCCAGTCTCAGCTACCGAGGAAGCTGGGGATCTTGACGTGCCCATTGACTTATGGAAGCAGAGGCGTACATGTACTATGCATGCTCTTGCTTCCTATGTTTCTCTTGTACATCTCTTAGTGGAGAATCAAAGGTTTGTTGTGGGCATGCCTACTGTGGAGATACCACGGTCATATCACGAGGCATTGTAGGTTAGTCAGTGGCATCTGGCTATGGAGGAGGAAATGGATGCATTACAGTCTCGTGGCACTGGAAGTATCGTACATGCTCCCCCTGGTGCATCTGTTGTTTGTAGCAAGTAGGTGTTTACAGTGAAACATCACGCAGATGGTATTGTGGATAGGTACAATGTCAGACTTGTTGCTCGTGGATTCACCCGAACTTATGGGGTGGATTATCAAGATACATTTTCTCCAATTGCTTGCCACTTTAACCTGAGGATTCTTATTTCTGTCGATGTGGTATGTGACGGACCTCTATTCCAGCTAGATATCAAGAAATGCCTTCTTGAATGTTGACCGGTAGGAAGAAGTCTACATGCAACAGTCTCCAGGGTTTACTACTGAGGGGGGTCTTATATGGTGTGCAGACTTCACAATGCTATTTATTGCCTTAAGCAGAGTTTGAGGGCTTGATTTCAGAAGCTCTCAGAGTTTACTGAAGAATAGGAGTTTGCCAGATCTACTGCAGATCATTCTTTTTTTGTTAAGAGCTTCCAGAGAGGTATTGTTGTTATTCTGGTCTACGTAGATGATATCATTGTTACAGGTGATGATGAGCACGGTATTCAGGCAGCTAAGGATTGCCTTGAACAACAATTTACGACCAAGGACCTTAATAATCTTCGTTACTTTCTTCGTCTAGAATTTACAAGAAATCAACGTGGCATGGTGGTGATGCAAAGAAAGTACGTTATTGTAGAGATATTTATATGCTTCTATGTACCTTGTCAGCTATTTTATTTCTTTATGTCAATTTCATGTAATTTACCCATAGGTCTCTCCTCTATATAAGAGAGCCTAGGGTTTTTGGAATAGACATGTTGTCTATTTTTTCCCTACGTGGTATCAGAGCAACGGTCCTAGACCGGAGCTCTCGTGCCCTAACCCTAACCCCACCTCCCAACCTTGCGTGTCGCCACCCTCGAGCCCGCGCGCCACCAGCCCTTACGTATCGCCAACCCCGCGTGTGCGCATGCGGCTGTGTGAGCATGTGTGTCCCTGCGCAGTGCTCTCTCCTGCGCTTGCGTGCGGCTGCTGCTCATCGGCGTGTGTCTGCACGCTTCAGCACGTCCCTACATACGCCACCTCGTGCTCAGGAAGGATTGCTTCTGTACTTCCCTCCCGCGTTATTTACTTGGTTGATGGGGTTGGTTGCGCTCTGAGTCTACGTATGCAGCCACACCCCAAGATGTCTGTGTAGACGATAATTTTCAGACGTCTATCAGTCCTAGTCTTCCTTTATCGGCATGATGTCAGAAAGTAAGGTCGATGTTCCCTCCACTGGCGCATTCAGAGGTCTAGCACCTATTATCAAGATGGACGGGACGAACTATGAGCTCTGAGCAATGCAATACATGAGTCTCATGAAGTCGAACGGTACGAAGCATATTCTTACCGAGGAGGAACCGATTTAGAAGACTGGGGTGAACTCTTGGGAGGCAGATGATGCATATGCCAAAGTTTGGCTTTCATGGACATTGACGACAGAAATCGCCAATGATGTATTACATCCGCCTACTGCTAAGGCTATGTGGGACATTCTCGCAGCTACATACTCTCAGGCGATGAATGAAACTAGATTACTCCAGCTTCAGCATGACATCTTCACTATCGAACAGAACGGACGCCCTCTCCATTCGTTGTATACATCCTTACGTGGGATGTTTGAGAAGCTTCACAGCTTCATACCACTCACAGCCACTCCGGAGCAACAAAAGATGTATAGGAATGCTACTATGGTTGGTGTATTCCTAGCAGCCTTGGATACTGAATATGTGCAACATCCGATTTCCAATCAAACTCGAACCCGACCCGATTTGGGGTCCGTTTAACCCAATAAAGTTGTCAATCGGCATTAGATGACTCAAATCGATCAATTGATCGTGAATTAAAAGTCATTCAGGCAAAATCGATCAAAAATTAATCGCATCATAATGCGTGCACGAAAAAGCCGCGGCGCAAATTCGGAAATCGCAAAGCGAACCGAGCCAGTCAAAAAATCCGATTCGACGGAGGTCAAGAGGACAGACAAAAAGTTGCAAAGAAAGCTCTGAAGAGATCTGATGTGTCTGATTGGGCATCAACTAGCATTCCGGGTCAGCTTTTTCCTAAGACGATCATTCAGATTCTTGAAGAATGAGGGGCAAGGAGATTGATCGAGAAAGATCTTCTCCTAGGTCTTTCCGCTCTGAGTCTTTCTTTCTTATGAAGTGATAGTGCTTCTGTCAAAAGGTCCTCAAGCGGCCCAATTCGCGCAGTTTTCCGCCGTCAACATGAGGTTTCAGCATCGGACCCTGGGGGTCGTCTCATTTTCAACAAGAGATCGGGGGACGACCCCGGGCCTCTGGGGGTGGACTCAATTCTCTATCGAGAGAAGGTTGAATACCCAGATCGAATCAGAGTTCACGTCTTTCGCCCTGAACAAATAGGGGGCATGTGCCACAGGTCGCACATAAGCCCATCAACCGCTCCACTGGTGAGGCGCATGAGGGACCTTGTACGAGGCCATTCATTTGATGAGAAAGAAAAAGGAATATAGACCCCCGTCAAAAAATCCGATTCGACGAGACAATACCAACAACATTGACCGTTTGTCTATCGGAGGTCGTTTGATATTTTAATTTCGCTAAATTTAAACCCAAACCAAAACTGTATCTCAAAAAATTCGGACATCCAAACCTGATCAAAAATATATCAATATTATACTCATTTCGATCATCGTTTAGAGATGATCATATCGAGATATTGTGCGTCAAATTCCGAGGCCCGAGGCGTGAATACAGTAAACTTTTATGTATCAAAAAAAATAAAAAAAATTCACTGTTACAAGTAGAAAACGTGCTATTTTTTTATTACAAAAATTCCAAATCAGCATACAATAACCACATTTGGCATTTTTTTATCTCTCCACTTGGTTGTGCTATATCTCCATTTGGCAAGTACTCAAGCTCTCTCTTCCCCTTATAAATGTCACCAAAAGACCGCCAAATCCCTCAAACATTTCAACCGTTGGAAGCCTCCAACACCCTGCTATTTCTCTTCCTCCTTTCTTCCATTTTCTTTCTCCCAAAGTTTCTTCTCTTCTTCTTTCTATTTCCCCCCTAGAGAGCCCAACTGCAGATTTATTGCTGGAGCCTCCTTCAATCAAGTTGTTGCTTCCTGGTGGTTCTAGAGATGTGCATGCAACCTCAAAAACCAAATCCAACAATTGTTAAAGATTCAAAAGAGGTACAACTCTCCCTCCCCTTATTGCTGCCATACATGCATTCTTATCCTATATTTGATTTTTTTGTGAGATTTGTTAAGGAAGCTAATGATTATAATCATAGATGTATTGAAGTATCAAGCACAATACTTGTGCTTTGAGAATCTAGGTCAGATTTTATTAGAGAAGTTGAAAACAAGTTTATTTTGTGCAATGAGAATTTGAAAGGTGCACTAATTCTTGTAATTATAAACAAATAGGACATTATTTATGAAATGCAAGGAAATTTAGTTTTGATAAATGCATGGTTATCCTATTATAGGTTGTATCATAATAGGTGTGGGTTTTTGCTAGTCCCATCTGGATTTGAGTGTCAAATTTATTAAAAACAAATAACATGGCTTTAAAAAAAACAATCACTGCAGTCTCCAGAATCAATGATTTCAGGATGATGAATCACATCTATTAGATCAAATATCCCCAGCATCCCTGCCACAATACCACTTAGGAAGTAAGGGATCCAACATCAGCAGATCAAACCAAATCTACCCACCTGAAGGGAACCCTGATTTTGAGGATGCTAACCTCATTACAAATCGAGGCCAAAAGGTCATGGAGAACCGCAATATATATATATCTGTGTGTGTGTGTGCGTGCGTGCGTGCGTGCGTGCGTGCGTGCGTGTGCGTGTGCGTGCGTGCGTGCGTGCGTGGGTGCGTGGGTGGGTGTGTGTGTGCGTGCGTGCGTGCGTGTGTGTGTGTGTGTGTGTGGGTGGGTGGGTGTGTGTGTGTGTGTGTGTGTGTGTGTGTGGGTGTGTGGGAGAAACTTCAAATGAGGCGGGGTCTCACCACTTTTGTTTGAGTTGTTTCATGTTGACATTTGGAGTCCTAGTCATGTTCATAATCATCAGGGGCACATGTTTTATCTTGTTGTTGTTGATGATTTCTCTTGTTTGTCCTGGGTTTTCTTATTAAACAATAAATCTGAAGCTGGAGATATGATCAAATTTTTTATCAATGAAGTACCGAATGTTTTCTCTTCGTTCGTGAAATTTGTGAGAACATATAATGCCTTTGAATTCTGCACACGTAATCTATCCCATTTCTTATCATCCCGTGGCATTATTCATCAAACAACATGTCCTTATACTTCTCAGCAAAATGGTATTGCAGAGAGAAAGCATTGTCATTTACTTGATATCACTCGAACACTTCTTATTCAGAGTAGTGCCCCACATTCGTTTTGGGGTGATGCTGTTCTTACGGCGTAATATCTGGTGAATCGCTTGCCCTCATCCGTCTTGGGTGAGAAGATTCCTTTTTCCATTAATTTTCCTAACAAGGAGTTATTCTCCCTTACTCCTCGTGTCTTTGGTTCGGTTGCATTTGTACACCAGATGGCTCCAGGTCTTGATGAGCTCTCTCCTAGGGCTATTAAATGTGTATTTGTTGGGCACTCCAGGACCCAGAAGGGATATCAGTGTTACGATCCTTTGCGCAGAAAATATTATATCAGTGTTGATGTCACATTTTTTGAGTCTATGATGTTTTTCTCTCTTAAGCGATAGATTGTCTTACCGCCCTCTACCCAATCACGCATTGTCCCCCCTTATCGAAATTCTATACTCGTCGACCTATTTCTGATCATGGTCCTGATATGTTATCTGATGCGCCCTAGTTTTGTTCTGATGACATGATTTCTAATGATGGGTCTGGAGATGTCTCTATGCAGGAGAATAGCCAACAGATGGAGGAGGCTCCATATGACTTGGATCTTCCTATTGTAGTTCGCAAGCATAAGCTGTCTTGTGCATCTTACCCCTTTGCTTCTCAGATTTCCTTTCATCGTCTAACATGAGACTTTCAAAAATTTGTTGTTGCCTTATCTATCATGGAGATTTCACGAAATTATCAAGAATCATTGAAGGATAGTCGATGGCGCTTGGCCATGGAAGATGAAATGGGCGCGTTGCAATCTCGTGGTACTTGGAGCTTGGTGTCTGCTCCCCCTTGGGCATATGTAGTCAGTTGTAACTGGATGTTTACTGTTAAACATCATGCAGATGGCAACCTTGATCGCTACAAGGCAAGGTTAGTGCTTCACTCAGACCTACAGCGTGAATTACTTGGACACCTTCTCTCCAGTGGCTCGTTACTGTACACTACGTATCCTACTTTCTGTTGCAGTAGTACATGATTGGACTTTATTTCAGATGGATGTTAAAAATGCATTTCTGTATGGAGATCTACAGGAGGAAGTCTACATGCAACAACCTCTTGGGTTTGCTGCTGAGGGGGAGTGTATGCGGGTCTGTAGACTCCATAAGGCTATATATAGCCTTAAGCAAAGTCCAAGGGCATGGTCTCAAAAGCTCTCAGATTTGATTGAGAACTAAGGGTTCAAGAGGTCTAATGCAGACCATTCATTTTTTGTGCAGAGGACACCTAAAGGTACTGTTGTCATAATGGTCTACGTTGATGATATTCTTGTTACAGGAGATGATATGCAAGGGATAAAGGTTGGAATTTGCTAGGAATGCGCAGGGTCTTGTGATGACCCAAAGAAAATATGTTACAGACATGCTCGTTGAGACGGGTATGATTGGGTGTCAACCCTCTACCACTCCTATGGATCCTAGCATGAAATTATACGTTGATGATACATACCAAGTGGATAAGTGGAGATATAAAGAGATTGTGGGAAAGCTCCTATATGTTACCACTACCAGATCGGATATCGCGTTTGCAGTAAGTCGAGTAAGTCAATTCATGGAACAACCTCGGCAAGTACATATGGATGCTATATACATGATATTAAGATATTTAAAGTCTTCTCCAGGTGCAAGATTATTTTTCAAGAAAGGAGTAACTCTCAAGGTATCTGCATGTGTTGATGCTGACTATGCAGGGTGTCCTAAGGATAGGAATTCCACGATGGGCTTTGCAGTATTTGTTCATAGTGCCGATCTGAGTATAGAGCTATGGCACAAGGAAGTACATAAATGATGTGGGTTTGAGCAGTATTAGCATATTTACATGTAGATGTTTCTCTACCCATGCAATTACAATGTGATAATCAGGATGCTTTGTTCATTGCAAACAACCCTGCCTTCCATGAGTGAACTAAACATATTGAGGTAGACTGCCATTATACTAGAGAAATGATCCATAAGGGACTGATCTCTACCTCTCATGTTAGTTCAGGAGAGAAAACAACAGATATCTTTACCAAGGCATTACTCCGGGGGACATTCGTCCAAGCTGAGCATGATTGACATCTATGCTCCATTTTGAAGGGGAGTATAAAGATATTTATATGCTTCTATTTACCTTGTTGGCTATTTTATTTCTTTATGTCTATTTTATGTAATTTACCCATAGGTCTCTGCTTTGTATAAGAGAGCCTAGGGTTTTTGGAATAAACATGTTCTCTATTTTTTTCCCACAGTTACTGATCTTGATTTCGTAACAGAGATTGGCATGGCAGGATGTAGACCTCCCACTACTCCAATGGATCACAATGCTAAGCTCTATGATGAGGACTATGAAGAAGTTGATAAGAGACAATATAGAGAGCTAGTAGGAAGTTGTTATATGTCACGATCACCATGCCCGATATATTATTTGTAGTTAGTAAAGTCAGCCAGTTTATGGAACAACCCAGGTAGGTTCATATGGATGCAGTTAACCTGATTATGAGATATCTGAAGTCTTCTCCAGAAGTAGGATTGTTGTTCAGATGAGACACGTCTCTTACAGTTACAGGATGTGTTGATGCAGATTATGTTGGGTGCTCCAAGGACAGAAAGTCCACATCATGCTTCACTATCTTTGTAGGTAGTTCGCTAGTTTCATAGAAGAGTAAGAAGCAGATAGTTGTGGCTAGATCTAGCGCCGAATTAGAGAAAGAGAGTCGTGGCCCAAGGGAGCACAGAAATGATGTGGGTCAAATTCGTCCTAACTGACCTAGCCATTGAGGTGCCTCTTTCTATGCACCTCCAATGTGATAACCAAGTTGTCCTATTCATAGCCAATAATCCTACCTTCCATGAAAGAACCAAGCACATCGATGTAGATTGCCATTACACTCGGTCTCTAATTCAGAAGGGTCTTATTTTCACTTCTCATGTTGCTTAACTCTTGCTAGAAGTCCGTTTCATTGTTGTTATTCTAAGCTGAGCATGATAGACATATATGCTCCAACTTGAGGGGGAGTGTTGAGATATTTGTATCTCTTAGTCTTTATTTTATACTTCACATTTCTTTTGTTCACTTTATGTAATTTCCCCACAAAACTTTTCTCTTAGATAAAAGAGCTTTAGGGCTACGATGAATAAACAATTCTGTTTTTCCTTTCCATATGTACATGATGGCTCTGAGCATGCATTTAGTATCTCTTTAGATGACAGTTTGAGTCGAAGTGCAACAACTGAAGGCTGTATCAAGACAACATGGTTTGTGTGTTCTCGATTCATAGAGAGGTAGCTTGAGTTGTATGTTAAGAGGCATGAGGTGGCATCACAATCAGATAAGGATTGGCAACATGTTCATGAGGTACATGTGAATGTTCATGCATCATGTTCGTGAGGTACATGTGAATGTTCATGCACCATGCAATATTCAACATGTCATCCATGGAAGTAATGCAACAAGATGGTGGCTAGTGACTAGTGAGTGGTCTTGGCACTGGGCATGGTAGATCGAGCTATATGATTTGATTATGTTGAGGAACAAAGAAAAGGAAAATTCTAGTGAAGAAGATTGGTAAGGTGAGGTATGACAAGACTAAGCTGAGGGAACCACATACGAGTGGCAGAGGCTGTAAGGTCATATTGTGAGGGTTTCTTCCGAACCTTACACCTCTTATATAAGATTAATGCGTAGATTCAGATGCCGTGACAACCAAAGTCACGTGCCATTTCCGTAACTTATTCGCCTTTATATATGTGGAATGCCCCAATTCCCAATTGCTGATGGCAAATCTAGCGATGTGTTAGTTCCTTTAATGATATATGTAAAATTAGAGGGCAAAAGACTCGTGTGTTCCAGTTAATATGGTAGATATGAATGAGGAGCACGGGAGAGTTATTTCTACCTGATCACTCATTGGATCGTCATCCTAGGCTTTGATCCTTCTTTTTATCATACTCTGTTCCATGACTTGAGATTATCATTGTTGTCATTAGCGACCAGAAAAGTGTGAATTGAGTCGAGGTGGTATGTGTTGCCATGTATTTTGTGCTGAGTGAACAAGAGATCTCAGTTTTTACAAGCTAAGCCGTGCATGCTCCAGTTTGAGTGTTGAGAATAGCGAATGTTGGAGTCAACTGACTGATTGGATCTTGTCATTTTCCACCTATTATGTGGTATGGGGCCTTGTGTTTGCTCTCACAAGTGAGAATCGGGTGTGAATAAGGCCTGCAAATATGGGTCTTATACTATATGTTTCAATGAGAAGAATCACTGTGGATTAAGATGCTTCTGTCATTGAGTAGCACGATCATCCTAATTATCTTCAACTGCGCAAGTATAATGTGTTTATGCTTGTGGTTGCACGCTTTCTACATCACCTAATGTTTTACTGATTATTGTTTTTGGCATGTATCTACAGCTTTCCTCTTCTTAGAATTCAGTCGGCACTTACTTTTTTTCTTAATTGGATGATAGTTTTTTTATCATGTCTTCACTAGGGAATTCCCGCGATTTTTTTCTCCCAAGAAAAATTTCAAACAAGCCTGCATGTGTGGTACTGTCAAGTAATAAGTTTTTTTTTGGATATTTACATCTGATCCATCTATATTTCTAGATACAGAACTGTGCACTGAATAAGTTAGCAGAAAGTTGTGGTAGTTTAGTTAGTAGCTAATCTGCTTTGACATTGGTTGACAAAGCTGGACATGTATTGAATTTATATCCAAAACACCAGTGTTCAAACACCACGACTTTGGCATTTTCTTTAAAAAAATTGAAGTTTTATTCATCTCCTCCCTCGTCTATCTCTATTTCTCTCTTACCAACGTCTGTTCTGATGCTTTATTTTGGGACTTTTACAGTGCTTGCCCAGAGAAGATCAGAGAATTCAGGGAAAAAGAAACTAAAACGAACAAGAAGCAAAGGCCAAGGTTGAAAAAATCAGAGAAGGCAACCATCCATGAAGTTGATATACAGCTCCAGAGTCTCTTGCTCAGCATTGAATCAGAGGGAGCCATTCCGGCTGCTGTTGTTTCCTGCAACCGACATGCTTCTGTGATTACTGCGCAGCCCAAGATCATCGATCTCTTGAGCCCATCTCCACCTGTTCGTGCATGCAGGACGGCCAGGCTTCAGAAAAATGCTGATCAAACTGTGGTCCATACTTCTGTTGACCTGTCATGTTATGACCCAGATGGCCAATGCGAAACAAGTGGTCTTATAACTAGTTCTGAGCACATTGTGGGTCATTCGACTTCTGGTTATTCTCACAGCTTTGGATTCCACTCCCCAGTTACAGATGAAAGGACTGTGATGGAGGCTAGAGTTGGTCAGAAAGATGCAAATGGTATCATCGCTGTTGATCTGTGCAGTTATGATTCAGATGCTTCAGTCGTGTGTGACGGGAAGATGCCAGTGACAACTTCCATCGTCGCTGCCAAGGGCTGCCAAGAATCTGTTCATCGGCGTACCGATATAATTGATATTTCAGATTCGGATACTGACTGGTCACCTGAGCACCAGAGGAAGGCTATGGAGTTGAGGTTGTTTATAAACAGCAATAGAGATGGTTTGTATTGATTCCGTTCAACATTTGCATTTGTTGTATTATATTCATAATCGAGAATTGCTGAAATTGATCGTTCTAGATGGACATCTTACCAATATTTGTTTTAAACGAAATTTGAATAACTAAATATGGTCTTTGAGTTCTCAAAATCCCATTATGTGTTACAAGTAAATTCCATAAAAAGTACAATATAGGTGGTGGGGTTCGAGAAGTGAACTTTGGCTCCCCCGTTCGCTTTTCCCATATTTTTTGTGGTGAGTTTTTTTTTGTAATACATGGGGGCATTTCTGAACAAAATGACATTTTTGTCATTCAAATTTTGATTCAGTTGGAGACTCTTATCCTCTCCATCAAGATTATCGAATTTTAATGGTCTTAGAATTGTTTAAATTCGCCCCTCTAAATGGACAACTTAGATATTTTTATTGTAAACGAAATTTATTTCGTTCAAGATATAAACAATGTCCCCCCCCCCTCCCCCCAAACGGGGCATAGTAAATGGGGGTGCTCCTTTGGGGGGGGGGGGGGGGGGGGCTTAATTTCAGCTCCCCCGTCCCTTTTTCTCTATTATTTAGGAATTTTCTAAAATATATGGGAGTAGTAACCTCATTAAATGATAGTATTTTATCATTCAAATCACAATTTAATGATCTTAGAATTGCTGAAATTGATCCTCTAGATGGATTTCACAAAAAAATATGAAAAAATACGATGGGAGCTAACTTAACTTTATATTCTCTCATCCCTTTTGCATTTTTTGCGACTTTTTAAAATTTGCATGTGGATTTTTTTATCAATAAATGACAGTATTTTGTCATTCAAACTTTACTCAAATGGGGACTCATTTCTCGTCCTTAAGATTATCTAATTTTAGAAGTCTCACTCTTATTGAAATTGATGCCTCTTTATCAGCAATGCTCGTTTTAAATGAAATTTCAATGATAAAATGGTCATTCAATATCAAAATTCCCCCAGTAAATTCCACAAAAAATAATACAAAAAATGACCATTTTTCATAATTTTTGTGAATTCTTTTAAAAATTATGGTGGTATTTGATTACGAGGAGTAATAACTTTAAATAAAGTGAGGACTTTCTTGAGGTATGGAAAGCCAATGTCAATCTAAGCATTTAACTATATGTTTTACGCTTTGTTATACCATAGATTTAATGATAGATATTAACATCACATATATCTCAAGATAGAATTGCAAAAAGTATTTATACATTAGATAAAAAAGGTTAGTTTTAATTGGTGCTATTTTTTACAAAACATTCATACTATCATTTTTTAAAATGTGAACCTTACAATTCTACAAAATCAGTGATGGCTTTTAAAAGCTGGTTGAGACCCCATCTCATTTGAAAAGACCCCTTGATTACTAAATGATATTTTATCGTTGAAGTTTGGACTCAATTGGATACTCCTATCCCTCCATCAAGACTATAGAATTTTAAGGAGTCTCAAGATTATTGAATTCGGCCCATTTGAATGGACAACTTTGCAATGTTTGTTTTAAATGAAATTTGAATGACAGTTGTCTTTGAGTTTTCAAAATCACCTCATGTGTTTTAAATAAATTCCATAAAACATTAGAAAAAATGATGGGGGAGCCAAGTAAGTTCACTCTAGGGGGCATCCCATTTCACTGTATATGGGTAAAATGGGGACGCCCCTAGGGAGAGCTAACTTTGGCTCCTCCTAACTTTTTTTCTATATTTTTGTTATTTTTTTGAAAATAAATGGGGGTATTTTTATCATTTAATGAAAAGGGGATTACTTTGATTCCCCATGCTCCTTTTTCATATTTTTTGGATTTTAAGGTACATAGAATATTTTCATCAAATGACCATATTTTATCATTCAAATTTTCTCTCAATTGGATAATCATATCCCCTCCATCAAGACTATCGAATTTTAACAGTCTCAGAATTGCTGAAATTGACTCCTCTAGATGGACAACTTAGCAATGTATGTTTTAAACAAAATATAAATGAAAATATTATCTTCGAGTTATCGAAATCCCCTAATGTATTTTAAATAAATTCACAAAAAAATTCAAAAAAAATATAAAGGGGGCCAAGTTAACACCCTCGAACTCACATTTCTGCTTTTTCCAAAAAAACAACATAATTGCCAAAATTAACCTTTCTAGATGGACAACAAAACAATATTTATTTTAAACTAAATTTGAGTGGCAAAATATTATTTTTGAGTTACCAAAGCACCCTTCCCCATGCCCATGTATTTTAAATGACTCTATAAAAATGTATAAATGATGGGGGAGCCAAGTTAACTTCTCCAGGCAGTAGCCTCATTTTACCATATATGGGTGTATAATCCATGTCATAATACATACTATATTTATGAGAATCGAGCTTAACTAAGATAACCATGTTAATTCACAAAAAAATGTTATGAATAAAAGATGCCGAGATGATAAAAATGATATTATTTTACAAAATCGATTCATGTACTTACAAAATAGTTGTATACATTACATTAGAGTTTCTTCAAAGGTGCACAAAAATCAGGTGAGGCAATAAAATGATGTGGTTTCAGTACAACTATATTTCCTAATATGTGGGATGGCATTAACTAATGCATATTCATTGGTAAATAAATAAAGAAAGCACATTCTATTATAAATTACTACTTTTTAGAGGAACAGAAATATACTATTCTGAGGACTTGTGATATTTTCAAAAATGATAGAGTTAATAGTTAGAGTTGATGGGAATAATAAAACATGAAGCATGTAGAGGATGATGTTTCCTCTTGCACTGGGAATGCTAATAGAGAGAGGCAGGATGAGAGTGTGGCCAATCCAAGAGTGATGTAGAAAATTAGGACTCTTCTTCTCTTTTTCTTCACTTAATGTTAGTATTCTTTTTAGGACTTAAATTTAGTGAATAATTAGGAGGCGCAACCTACCTTTTAGTCAAAGTGGATGTACACCTTCACTAAAATTGTGGTGATTTATGTCTAAAATTAACCCACTCATAATTCAAATTGTTGTTGTACTTAGTCTATTATAAATGTGGAATGACTTCTTTTGATAATTTCAACAACACTTTAATAACTCATGATTTATCACGTGAGATAATTGACTAATTTTATCTCATGATATTATTTGAAATATCTTACGAGGATAATTCCCAATTATCACATCACGATAATTGACAAATTCTCCTCCCAATTGATTAATCCAAAATAAAATGTAAGTCAGATGGCGTTTAATCAATGAATAATATGAAACTTATTCATATTAATATTAATTTAAGAGTTTTTATCAGTTGTGGCCCTCTGAAATATTTCAATATCAGTTATAATTATCTTTTTTTGGGAATATCAGTTGTGCCCCAACTTCTTATCGTTCTATCACTTGTACCCCTTTGGTTAGTTGTCGTCCATCCACAATGCAAATGGACGTTAACTCTGAGGACTTAGGCAGAATTAATTAAAAAAGGGGGGAGGGCTTTCCTCACCCTCTCCCTCCTCCTCCCCTCCCTGCTGCCCCCTGCACCGAGCTTCTCCTAGGCCCGCTGCCTCCACCTACCTTGCCTCCTCCAAGGGGATGACGGAGGAGGTGGTCGGTCTCGTCAACTGCAGGTACTCCCGCAGTTCAGAAAGTTGAGGGTTCGTTTCTCTGCCTTGATCCCAATCGCCTTCGTCGAGCATCGGATCCATTTAACCGATCATTTGGAACTGAATCGGCATCACCTGGAAACGAACGAAGGCGAAGCACGTCTGATATTCCTGGAGTTGCAACCAAGTCTACATCAGGAATATATCTCGAGCCGAAAGCTCCTCTACAGCAACACATGCAATCTGATCTAAGGAGATAGAATCACTGCCATCTTAGAATTTGGAGAGGAACAAACCCCAAGTCCAGAACGTACAGCCTCCATCGATCATCTTTCGAGCAGACGGCTGGGATCGATTGTTGTCGCACCGCTGAAGGCTCGGTCACGTGCGAGCACGTGCGCCAAAGATTTTTTGGTTCATTTGCATAAATACCTCCCAGATTACTGTTTTAACAACCAGGTCCAAGGTTACAAGAGTCATGTGTGCATGCACGTGAAAACTGATGCAATTGCAGATCTACACTCGAATAACTGCCCAATCACTAGCAGGTCCTTGGTTGGCTTAAGTCACGTGGATGAGACGTGCATCTGCTGGAACTTTTGCGTGCCATCACTCAGATTATCTTCTTTTACACACACGCCCCTTATATTTTCAGAAAAATTACATATATATATACACAACCCCTATATTGTACATAATACTATACAATTTAAAATACATCATAAATAAAATATAAAAAACACATAAAAATATAATAAAAATACATATACATATATAGTATTATACTCTATTTACAATAATAAATAAAGTTTTAAAAAATAAAAAATATATCCTCTATTTTCTAATAAATCATTAAAATTACATAAAAAAACATAACAAACATTCAAAACACATAAAAATATATAAAAAGCGCAACTAAATAAAAATTACCCATAGTATATTTTACCATATTTTATATTCTAACCCAAAATATAAAATAAAACCAATAAAGAAATCAAAATTTCATAAAACTTGTAAAAATCATAACTAAATAAAGAAAAATCACCTAAAAATGCACAATATATCATTTTAAATATAATTTCAACTACATTCTAATAAAAATAAAATAAAAATATTTTCATCATATTTTCAATCTTAAAAATCAGAAAAAACATCACAATTTTCAATAAAAATAGTCTTTCTCTTTAAAAATAAATCAAACCCAATAAAAATCCTAAAAATCCTTAAAATTCGTAAAAACATAGAAAAATTAAAGCATAAAAATAACAAAAATATAAACCAAATAAAAAATGCAAAACTATTTTCTAAAATAATAAACAAATCATAAAATGCTTTAAAAATTCACAAAAACAATACAAAATTTCTAAAAATCAAATAAAAATCCAGAAAATTCTCCAAAGATAAAATAAAAAATAGAAAACCTTTTACCTTAGGTATTCTATAGTATACCCCTAGTTTTCAATAGTTTGCCTCCTTGAGTTTGACACTCCCGTGCTTAACCGCTATATATTTAAGTTTAGGAGTACAAATAAAATAAAAAAATTAACTAAATTTTAATCTTCTCTGCTAAAACTCTCATGGTTGATACACCGACCGTGATTATTATGTACCTTTTACAGGTTCAGAAGAATCAGATCAGGTCGTGTTTTTCAGAAACTCTTTAACCTGACTCATTTGACACCTCTGAATGTCAATTCTTATATAGAGGACACGCATCAAGAATGTCGGTCTGATATCAGTCTTGAGAGTAGATTGCCATATATTTTCAAATTGTATATACTCTTTGAATATTACTTTATAATGCATAGTAGGTTCTCGAACTAAATCTATAGATCTACAACTATAAACCATATTATATGATCTAACTATTTAGATCAACAAATATATAAGATGGTCATGGTACATATTTCCCTACTCGTACCGAGGGATCTGATTATATATCCAAACTTAATTATATTTTATGGTAGATAACGAAATGATATAAATGGTAATAACTTTTATCGCATAATATCTCATCATCAACTCACATGTTCGATAATCTCTCATTTCCCCTCATATTCATTCATGGCATATTCTTAAAGGTGTGTTCTTATACTAATCATTTGACTATTCATTTAAATAGTTTAGTCAGCTAATTAGTCACTATGTCACTAGAGACCATGCTATATTTTGGTTCAAACTTTATATATCACATGGAAATAGTTGCCACATCTAATGTGGTTGCTACCTCTGATGCATCAAATACTTAATTTACTGAAACAATCATGGTATATAACCTCTTACCACTCTTATCAAACATCAATACAATCTAGTAGGAAAAATAATCAGAATGGACGATGGGATTTCTATTAACCTGAGTTAAAATTCCCTTAGGTTTGGAGATCATTATCACCATATACAATGACATACTTTTGAGTCTCTCTTAGGCATCTAAAGATAATACTTGGATATCATTATCTCTATAGTCTCAAGTCTTACTTGAAGATGTTTATTACTATTGTTTAGTCTTTCTCTCCATACTGAGATTGGTAGTGGTTTACTACTCCCACGACATAGAAGATATCAAGTCTTATACACATGCTGAGATATATTAGGCTTCATATAGTTGATTTGTAAGTATACATAGTCATAACTTTCTCATCCTCAACATTTTGAGGTGTCATTATTTTAGATAGATCAATACCATGTCTTACGAGAATGAAGCCTTTCTTGAAATTAGTATTGTTGAATCTTTTCAAGATTATCTTGATGTATCCTTGTTGTGATAACCCTAATACCATCTTTCCTCAGTTTCCAAATAGCTTCAAACCCAACATATGTGAGGCATTATTGAGATATTTCATCTCAGAGGTATAAAAGAATCGAATCTTAACACTAGTTGTTATCCTTAGATTATTGTATGATGTCATCTATATAAATCATGATGAATACAATGGTACTCCCACTAAGATTCTTGCTTACATATGATTCATTAGGATTTTGAATGTAATTGTAACGCTTTATTATTTCATCAAATCCGGTGTTCCAACTACGAGAATTTTTCTTAAGGTCGTAACCATGGATTTCTTTAACTTGCATACTTTTCCTTCCTCTCCTATAAGCATCAGGGATGCTCCACATAGCTATCATCATCGGTGTATCCATTGAGGAATGTAATCTTTGCATTCATCTGCCAAATGTTGTAGTCAAGATGTGCATTTATAGCGAGAAATATCCTAATGGATTTAACTTAGGTATGGCTACAAGAAAAAATAGTGTACTCGCAATGAAGAAAGTATTGTCCCTTTGCTCTTCAAACCTAGATACGAATTTGAATCCTCCGACCTTGGCTCTGATACTATTTGATGGGAGGTTTGACATCATATATCCTTGAAATATGAAATGAATTAAATTCAAAAAATAATAAGCATGTCATATAACACAAGGATATTTGAGAATGATTCCCACATCATTTTGTGAATCACAAAAAAAAGGAAGTTACCATTGATGGGTGCAGTGTCTTAAGGAAGATATATCTTGTGTGACCTATCAGATAACTGTTGCAGTGATCACAAGCACGGTGATTGATTGCAAGCCTCTTGTGAACTTGAGAGATGATTCTTTCCTATGTTGCCCACTCCATAGATGACCCAGATTGATCACGACACTTTAGATTTCATCTCGTGAAATCTATTTTTCTCTCAAGTATGAAGAATGCAAAGGAAGATGTCTTCTCTTGCAATTAGGCATGCCAGCCAATACAGAGAAGGGGGTTGAGGGGTGGACGACCAAAAGATGGTGACTAGGGAGAGGGTGGACAGCAAAGAGAATTGTAGGACTTGAAATTAATGCATATTGATGATATCCATCAATCTATAGTCAAAGTGGATATCCACTTTGGCTATAATTTTGGGGATTTATCATCACAATTAATTCACTTATAATCCAAATTCTTTTTGCGTTTGGTCTTTGGTAATTGTGGAATTACTTCTCTTGATACCCAATTATCAGTTGATAATCTTGAACTATTACATGATATAATTGACTAATTATCTCATGACAATTCTTGAAGTATCTTATGGGGGTAATTTCCAATTATCACTTAGGCAAAATTAACATATTGTTCTCCCATTGTTGAATTCAATTCATTACTCAAAACAAAATGTAAATCAAATCTATCCATTCAATTCAATACTTCAAAACAAAATGTAAATCAAATCTACATTCTATTAATAGTAATGTAAATCTAATTCACATTAGTATTAATTTAGTATGTGAATCATATTCACAAAATCCCCATAATAAATGTGAATGAGATTCACATTAATTATATTTATTATGAATCTATTTCCAGATTAATCAAGCTCCAATTATGTAAATCATATTTACATTTTCCCATAGATTAATCAGCAATAAAATTCACAATCGTTGTTATTTTTCTAATCAATTTATCATATAGATGACTCTTAATCCAATTTAGACTTGTTTGTTGCATTCACGAATACTACGATATAATATAAAATTATGTAGACAACATACAGTGGTTTTATATCAGATTAGATCTAATATTAGTGTGTCAAACCACTTCAGTTATCGGACCGAGTCGGATATTAAACTAATTGTCTAATTGACTTTGAATAAGTCAAATCAATATCCAACTCTTTATATCTAGATTTTTTCTACGAATTGAGATTTAATCCAATTAAACCTTATTCATTTGATATCCAAGTAGTGTCTATAAAATCCATTGGATTTCATCACTTCCTCGGAATGGAAGCCTCAATGTATAAAATATATCACAACCACATCAACATTCACAATTCATAATACTTATGCTTCCTATGTTCAGGAAAACTTCGAATAACCCGAACTTTCTATCCCATATTTTGTCATCTCCTTTATGGTTAATTAATATATTTCTCTATCAATAATTGGGAAACAATATTAATTATATGCTTTTCAAAGCATATATGAATATTCTCGAATTTATATCTTGTTTCGTAAACAGGATGACCGGTGACATGATGTAACCCAAATTATCTCATTAAGTGATCTATTGTCTTTCGATTTAGTAATTGTGAACCTCTACGAATCCTTTGAAAGATCATATGTCTCATATTCTTGTGTTTGCACACCTTCTCATCAATATATAGACCTTATCAGTTTATCAACATATTAGTCCACCAAATGTAGATACACAGATACATAGATGTATAATTGTTTTCGGTAAGCGGATGTGTGTCCATTTTATGATAGTATGTGGCATGGATCTTAGTATTTCGATCTCATAAAATCTTACATCAAGAATATTAGTTGGATATCACTTTTTAGAGAAGATTTCTATATCTTTGGAAACTGGAGATCCTCTTTGAATATCACTTTGTCATGTCAGTTACATCCTCGATCTAACTCTTCATATTACAACTCTACATCAACCTCTATGCTTAGATCAATAACTGTACGATATCAAGATGACCATGTGTAATATATATATATATATATATATATATATATATTCGTACCAAAAGATTTATTATAAATGCAAACTAATTATATTATATTTATGGAAATGGAATGGTATAAATCGTAATAAATTTTATTGCATAATGATTCTCCATAGTATCATATGTCTAACAGTATATAATATACTTCAATTAACAAAAATATCATGACGAACTTACTTATAGGTTATAGATACCAAAATGTATATGTCATGCTTCTACATATAAGAAAATCTAAAGAAACAAATATATTACAAAAATATAATAATTAAAGACTTTATAAAAATTTAAAATACATGAAAATATTCTCTGAAAATATTCCTTTACCTTGCAAGTGAACATATTCACTGGTATCAAAACCTTCCCAATTTTATTTATTTGTAGGTTCAACAAGAAAGTATTTCCATTAAAAAAACTATGATAAAATTCTATTTTGTAATTATTAGTTTAAATATATGTCACTCCTTCAAGGAGTCTTCAAACTTAAACGACATAGTATCTGGAATTATATATATAGCTATATTCCCATGTTAAATATCTACGTTCTTAATAGCTGGCATATATCACTTGCATGATTACCGAGATCAGTGACATGATAGAGGATAACCTAAGGTGGATGTCTTTGATATCTCAATCCAAGTACAAATCTTATGAGCTTCGAGAAAGCAAAGATTCCATTGTCATCCCAGAAGTTTGAATGTCAATGAAAAGAAGGTGGTGTAGAAGCAAGATCACTACACCACCTTTACAAAACCTATATTTACATGTGTGCATTTATATATAAAAATGTGGAATTCAGTTTCCTTATTGATAAAAATTAAAAGAACTCAAAAATATATATTCTAAGAATTCAAAAACAAAAATATTTATCTACTTGGATGATATAATAAAAAGGACAAGACATCTAGGTGGCACTCCTAATTGTTTATCTGTCTTTTTCTATATTTTAACCCCTATTTATTTGGAGAATAAGCACTGGAATAAGGGATCAATTCTCCACCCAACGCGATCAATGTCCCGCCCTGTGCGGTTCTCAATAGCACGACTATTTCCATCCACATCTCATTATTTCAACTTATTCAACCCTTAGTCTTATCATTATTCTACCCTACCTACCTTTATTCCACTTTATTCTCATTATTCATATCTTTCCAGCCGAATAGAGAATAGAGCCTTATATATTCTCCTTATTCCACATCTTTATTCATGCTTATTTCCGAATTGAACGTCCTCTTAGGCTTTGTTCATTTGGAGAATAAGCACTCGAATAATGGATCAATTCCTCACCCGGTGCGGTTCCCAACAGTACTACTATTCACATCCAAATCTCATTATTTCAACTTATTCCACTCTTATAATATCTTTTTTCCCCCTTACATATCTTTATTCCACTTTATTCTCGTTATTCATATGTTTCCAGTTGAACAGAGAATAGACTCTTATTCTCATTATTATCCATACTTATTCCTACTTATCCCTGAACCGAATGTCTCCTTAGGGTTTTAGACTGATGAGAACTGGGTATCAAACTCCGATAAATTTGCTACCACTTTGATTTGCCAGATCAATGCGTAGCAGGTTGATAGTTGTGAATGGCAGTAGAGATAAATAATTCACCAAAAAGAATAAATGCACCAAATGAGATGATCCCTTTCTTGGATAAACTCTTTTCTTTACAACTAAAGAACATGGTACATGGATGAAAGCAACACCTTTGTGAGTTCTCGACGCCGAAGTGAAGATCCCTCTACTATTGCGCAAAACACCCTACCAAGCAACCACAGCACTGGAAAACAATACATGAGGGGGAAGAAAAGGGAAGGGGAACACGACCCACTCTCTTCTCATGCACACCTCACAAACTATTTCTCGACTTCATTGTCCATCAAGAAACGCAAGACGTGTTATTTATAACCATGGTGCACAACCGTTTTGCATGGAATGACAATGTCCAATACTGATTGCATCCGTTTTGCATGACAATCATGATTGCATACGCATGGCAATCATCAATGGTCAATTACTTAATGGCTCTTTTGATTGCAACATTTGCACGGCCTTTGAATGCACATCCATTAATCCATGCAAGTGCACGTATTTTTGTCCACATGATTGCTTAATTGCACAACCTCAAATTTTCACATGCGACACCATGTTGGCGCCACCAAAAGTTCAGTGGAGGTGTCCATATTGATACCTCCTCTTCTCCACAGCGCTCCCTGAACCTTGACGCTGTGGGAGATGTCGAATATAGCTAAGTGCGGAGGAAGGCAAGGGAACCCAACAAATTCCCCCCTTCACGAGCCTTCAGTCCAGCAATCTTTCTTGCATCCTTGAAACTTCAATTGTAGTAGCACTTTGGTGAACATATCTGCCCCATTGTCATTTGTGTCCACCTTGTCCAGCTGCAAATCTTTTCTCTCCAATGCTTCACGTATCCAGTGTTGTCGCAACTCAATGTGCTTTGACCTGGAGTGAAACATGGAATTCTTGCTAGGATAAATAGCACTCAAGTTATCACATAACAGTACATATTTATCTTGTATGAGTTTCAAATCATGCAGCAACTTTTTGCACCACAAAAGTTCTTTGTCGGCCTCTGTCACGGCAATGTATTCAGCCTTTGTAGTGGAGAACGCCACACTCTTTTGTAGCTTGGATTGCTAATCCACGACTCTTCCTGTGAGAGTGATCAAGTATCATGATGTTGACCTTCTACCATTAACATCACCTGCCCAATCTGAATCTGTGTATGCGGTCATGTAAGCTTTACTTCCTCAGTAACAAAGGCATTGGCTAAATGTACCTTTGAGATATCTAAGAATCCATTTTAATACCTCCCAATGCTTTCTTCCTGGATTCTACATGTACCTTCTTACAACTCCTATGCATTTGCAATATCTGGCCATGTGCATATCATGGCATACATCAATGATCCTGCAGTAGATGCATAAGGTATATGGGCCACACCTTGACGTTCTTCCTCAGTCTTGGGTGCGTGATTCTTAGATAACCTGAAATGGACTGCATGTGGGGTGCTAACGGATTTGCAACCATTCATATTGTATCTCTCAAGTACCTTTTCCACGTACTTCTGTTGAGAGATCCACAACTGTGATTCACCCTATCACAGGTTGTCATCATACCAAGGATTTGTCTGTTTGCCCCTATGTCCTTCATGGCAAAGGACTTGCTTAGATCTTCTTTCAACCTGTTGATCTTGGTCTTATCCTTGCCAACTATAAGCATATCATCAATATAGGAGAAGAATAAGTTTCTCATGCTCATCACCTCGCACATACATGCATGTGTCAACAGTGTTCCTTGTGAAGCCTTGGTTTGACATGAAGCTATCAACCCTTCTGTACCAATTTTGGGGTGCCTGCTTCAACCCTATAAAGACTTCTTCAATCTGCAAACAAGGCGAGTCTTCTTCTTGGATTGAAATCCCTCTGACTGCTCCATGTACAGTTCTTCCTCAACATCATCATGGTGGAAAGCGGTCTTCACATCCATCTGCTCTAATTCAAGATCTAGAGATGCGACTAGAGCCAACACCATCCTGATGGAGGTCATTTTTACCACAGGGGAAAAATCTCATCAAAATCGATACCTTTCCTCTGTTCGAAGCCTTTGACCACAAGACATGCTTTGAACCTTTTTGAGCCATCAGCTTCACATTTGAGTCTGAAAATCCACCTATTCTTCGAGGCTCTGGCTCCTTCGGGTAGGGGCATAAGGTCGAACGCCTCGTTCTTTTTTAGAGCTTCCATCTCCTCCTACATTGCTTTCAACCAGTGCTCTCTATCACCATGTCCATTTTCTTATTCGAAGGATTCAGACTCACCATCATTTGTGAGCAGGAGATAGTGGTCGGTGAGTATCTCTTGGATGGTCTATGGACCCTTGTTGAACTTCTCAATTGAGGCAGTGTTCTGCTTCTTCAACCGGATTTACCACCAGTTCTTCGAGGGGTGGCATCCCCCCTTCAATGCCATCTTCTATGGTGTCATTTTCCTACCTAGCGTCATCATGGAGGGCTTCTTCAAACAGGGAGGACTCATCACCATGAGTCACGACAAGCTGTGGTTGTGGCTTAAGCATTGTTTGGTCCTCTACAAACTTGACATCTCGACTTATCACAATCTTCCTTTGAGTAGGATCCCACAACCTATCCCATACTCATCCTGACCGTACCTACAAATATACACACCCTCGTCTTCGAGTCAAGCTTGGTGCATTCATAATTGGGTACATGAATATATGCAACGCTTCTAAAAACTTTCAGGTGATCAAATGAGAGATGCTTACCTCTCCAAGCATATTCAGTATAATATCCATATAAGGGATGAGATGAAGAATGGTTGATCACATATATGGTCGTGTACAGTGCTTCTCCCCAGAAGCTCTTCAGAAGATTCGATTAAGAGAGCACGGTTCGTACTCTCTCCATCAAGTTATGATTCATCCTCTCCGCAACTCCATTCTGTTGTGGGGTCTTTGGTACTGTCTTCTCCATGCGGATGCCATGGCTTCTACAATATCCCTCGAACGACCCTCAATATTCTCCACCGTTATCAGATCGGATGATCTTTAGTCTCCCCCCGATCTCTCTCTCCACAGCAAGGTGCCACGTTTTGAGGACTTCTAGTACTTGGTCCTTCGTCTTTAAGGCAAAGGCACATACCTTCCTCGAGTAGTTGTCGATGAAGGTTACAAAGTACAAAAGCACCTTCAAGCATCTTTACACCCATGGAGCACACATCTGTGTGCACAAGATCAAGTGGGAGTCTTCTCCTTGACGTTCTCATCTGAAATGATTTACGTCTTTGTTGCCAGTCATACAATGGCTGCAAACTTCTGAGAGGACTCCGGTGGATGGAATGACTTTTTTCTTGACGAGAATTTGCATACCTTTCTTGCTCATGTGTCCCAGCCTATGATGCCAAAGAGTTGTTTCGTCTCCTTTGGTTGCATAGGAGATCCCATATGACCGACCATGAGTCATGTGCAATGAGGCTTCCTTCTTTCCTCGGGCAATAATCAGATAGTCCTTGGAGAGTCTCCATTCACCTCCGTCAAATTTACTAGTATACCCTTCACCATCAAGTGTGCTAGTGGACAACAAGTTCATGCGCACTCTGGGGACGTACCTCACATCATTCAGGTTGAGTTTGGTGTTGTCTAGCATCTCCAGAACCACTATCCCACGACCAGAAATATGAAAACTTTGATCATTGCCCATCTTCACCACGTCAAAGTCACCAGGCATGTACGAAGAGAAGAGCTCCTTCCTAGGTGTGATATGGAAGGAAGCACCAGAATCCACCACCCAAGTGGACTCTTGAAGGGAGATATTGGCTAATTCAACATCCCACATGATAACATCTTCTTCTTAGCTAGTCATGGTTGAAGAGCTAGCCTCACCGATTTTCGGTGCATCTTCTCTTCTAGGTTCTTTGCAGAAACTCTTGATGTACCCTTTCTTCTTGCAGTTGAAGCGTGTGATATCTTTGAGGGGTCTCGACTTCCAGTGTCCTCAAGACTTGGACCTCCGTTGAAATCCATCACCACGACTCTTGTTGCGACCCTTTCGTTCATTCACCAAGGCTTGTGAAAGATCCTCGCTGTGCTCCTTCCTCCTCAGCTCCTTGTTCATCATACTATCCTTCACTATGTTGAGGGAGAGTGTTCCACTTGATGCGGAATTGCTTAGGGAAACCACCAGTGTTTCCCATGAATCAGGCAGCAAGCTCAAGAGGAGAAGTGTCTGCATCTCATCATCGATGTCCATCTTCAGACTGGAAAGTCATTTTACACAATCTTGAAACCGACTCAGATGCTCGCTGACAGAGGAGACTTGTTACTACTTCAGATTCACCAATTTCCAGATGAGAAACGCCTTGTTTTGCGTTGTCATTGGCTCGTACAAGGATGTAAGCTTTGTCCACAAGTTTCTTGCATTTGTCTCCATCGAGACATGGTGGAAGACGGAGTCCTCCACCCACTGGCGAATAAATGTCACGACCTTGCGATTAAGCATGGCATATTCTTCATCTGATTTGCCCTCCGACTTCTTCTCATCTCCTTCGATGGGGTCATACAGATCTCTTATAAATAAGAGATCCTCCATCCTTGGCTTACAGATGGAGTAGTTAGTGGAGTTCAATTTCACCATGTCCGTTGACATCAATTGGTTGCTTGAACTTGAATCCATCTTCTCCTTCATCAACCACCACGCTGTAGCAAACCAGGATCTGATGCCAGATTGATGAGAACTGGGTATCAAACTTGATGTGTCAGATCAATGCATAGCAGGTTGATAGTTGTGAATGGCACTAGAGATAGATAATTCACCGAGAAGAAGAACAAATGCACCAAAGGAGTTGATCCCTTTCTTGGATCAACTCTTTTATTTACAACTAAAGAACAGGGTACAAGGATGAAAGCACCACCTTTGTGAGTTCTCAACGCCGAAGTGAAGAGCCCTCTACTATTGCGTAAGACACCCTACCAAACAGCCACAACACTGGAAACAATACAAGAGAGGGAAGAATAAGGGAAGGGGAACACGACCCACTCTCTTCTCACGCATACCTCTCTCACCATTTCTCGACTTGGTTGTCCATCAAGAAACGCAAGTCGTGTTATTTACAACCATGATGCACAATCGGTTTGCATGGAATGATGATGGCCAATGTTGATTGCATCTGTTTTGCATGACAATCATGATTGCATACATTATGCATGACAATCATCAATGGCCAATTACTTCATGGCCCATTGCTACATGTCCATTAATCCATTTGCATGGCCATGAATATCATAATGGCCAATTACTTAATGGCCTTTTTTATTGCAAAATTTGCATGTCCTTTGAATGCACATCCGTTAATCCATGCAAGTGCACGTATAACTTGTCCACGTGATTGCTTAATTGTGCAACCTCAAATTTGCACATGCGACACCATGTTGGCGCCACCAAAAGTTCATTGGATGTGTCTAGATAGATACCTCCTCTTCTCCATAGCGCTCTCTGAACTTTGACGCTGTTGGAGATATTGAATATAGCTAAGTGTGGAGGAAGGCGAGAGAACCCAACATAGACTATGTTCACAAGAGTTGTGCTAGATGGTGCATCATTCTTGCTTAAACTGGAATGCAACACTGTAAAAAATAATGTCTGTGTGAATAAATGCACAAGAGTAAATCATTTCCTTAATATTGAGGTGCAAAAAGAATAAACGAATCAAGTTCTACTCTCTTATGAAACTGACAGCTAAGTGGATAACAGTTAGAAATGGGGAAAATATTTTCAGAGTCATAGATTTCAATCTCGAGTAAATCACCAACTTTATATGATTAAAGTGATCAACCACTTTCAATCATACTAATTTTACATTATATATAAAATAGAGTCCAACTTCTCAAGTATTACTTGAATAACTATATATATATATATATATATAAGCTGCTTATAAGTGTCATTGTTGTGTCGAATCTAAGTCTTTTAATAAAATCTTTCATCTTTTTTTCAGTATAAATTCTTATACAAAGTAGCTCATTGTTAAGACATATAAATAAGAGTTAAATTACAACAAATTCACAAGTACAATGAGTATACAATTAACCTCAAAATCGTCAAAAAGTTTATCTATTATACATGGGATAAAATCCTAAATGAAATCTTGAGCACATTGTGCTCAAAACCCTAAATACTGTCTAGAATTAAATTATTATATAACCTACTTATTATTTTATATTTCCTATAAATATATATAATAAAATGCATAAACATAAAGTATATAAAATAATAGAAAACAAAGTCATATATAGTAATATATGAAGGATATGGGGAGATCCTTACGCGCATCATGGAAGGATGAGGATCACATCGTATGCGATCAGGAGTGACTAGTCGCACTAGTTGCTCGATGCAATGGAAATTAAAATTTTTGTGTGAGAAACCACATGATCTAAGAAAAATTCTCGGATCGTTTCGTCTAAACCATAAACAAGTAATAGGATTACCTCTTGAAGCGTGGTTGTGATCGAGTCTCTAAACTAAGAGACCTCCTGTATCAAGTCCGATCCGATGGAGGAGACGCTTGCGAGCGTGTTGATGAAACACACGCTTCTCGCAATCCATGTAGATGATCCAAGCCATGGATCTCCTAATATCGATAAATGAGATACGACGTCTTCTTCACGAGCAAGGCACGCCGAAGTAGACGGAGATCCACGAGCAAACCATTGGGAAACATAACGACGACGCTGCGGCGATGGAGAATCTCTCTAGGGCAACCACGGTGGACGGCCACATGAGAGAGATAGAGAGAGTAGGTGTGTAGAGAGAGAGAGAGACTTATGTTCTCATTGTGTAAAGAAGAGCAAAGGGGGTGCCCTTCTATTTATAATATTTTGGGATCCATGGATCTCAATCCATGGGACAACACAAATCCAATGGCTTACATTGATTTGTGTTTCTTTTCATTGCTAAGATTTTATTGGTAAATAACCAAAAATAATTAATTTAATAAAAATAAAATATATATTAAATATAATTTGATTTATATCAAATCAGTCTCCATTGGAGAAATAGGAAAGAGGCAAGCCTCCTTCCATGAAAGAAGTGGACGACCACCACATTCCATGTAGGAAATGTGGTCGTCCACCCTCCCTACAAGGAAGGTGGCTTCTTCTCCTTTTATTCCATGAGATACATTATCCCATTAATTTCTACAATATTTGCAACAACTTTTGTTGAAAATATTTCACAAAAATAAATTCTATTTATTTTGTGAACATTGCAATCATGCCATTGGAATTTTGTGAATCACATTCACAACCTAAAATAAAATGTAAATTACATTTTCAATTTAATGTTCAATGTGAATCCAATTCACATTAACATTTAATTAACAAATGTAAATTACAAATAGCTCTCTTTTATATATTATAAATCAAATTTATAATATATATGATTAATATGGATAGTGCTATCCACATTGTTCATATACATGCTAATTAAATCACATTTAATTATCTTGGATCTCTATTCTCATGCTCCCAAATAATATGAATCACATTCACATTATTTACATCTTTGATAATTAAATCACATTTAACTATCTTAGATAACTCTCCTTATAATATGAATCAAATTAATATTACTCATTATAATTACATCACATTTAATTATCAATTTTCTTAATACATGGATACATAATATCAACAATGAAATTATCCATGAACTCTTTCAAGGATAATGCGCTTTCTCCACGAATACTTGGAGATAAGGACATGGCGATTGTATTGTTCCACGTATAGTAACTTGTATATTGAGATCATATCTCAAATCCAGATTGCGGGCCTCCCATAGATGCTTGATTAAATCAAGACCGCAAATCTAATATTCTCATTGCGTCTGAATGACATTCAGATCAATGTCCAACATTTGGACCAAGATCAGATCACTTCTCTACTGAGAGGAGTCACTAAAATCCTGACCCGTTTCATCATTCCCTAGGAATGGAAGCATCATGGTTATACAATCGTTTATGATCACATCACCCTCAGGTATTCCCAATACCTGTACATCCTGCATACTGGAAGACTCAGAATAAAACCAAAGTATTAGATCACCTTTACACTGTTTACTTCAGGGTTTTATTAGTAAGTTTCTCATTTGATCATTGGGAGTCGGTATCGATCATACACTTTCCAAAAGCATACATCACACCTAGGTCCTGATCATATACTTTCCAAAAGTATATATCAAACCTACAAATTCAGTCAAGCTTCCAAAGCGAGATGACCGTGCACGGAATTTAATTCTTCCCAATATCTCATGAGTGAGCTCATGTCTTCCGGTTCAGTAACTGAACCTGTATGATCCCTTTGAGAGATTGTATTACTCATATGCCCTTACATGCACACCAGCGCGCCGGTGTATAGACCTTGATTAGGTCATCAACCTATTGGTCTTCCAAATGTACATACTCAAACATATAGTAACACATCTGTCTCCGGTCAGAGGATGCGTGCATGTATCGTGACAACATACGATATAGGACTTTGTTTATCTCGATCTCATTAAGTCAACTCTTTGACCTAACTAATCTGACACCTCCGAATATCTATTCCTATGCAAAGGACTTGCATCTAGAGGTCGGTCAGATATCAACCTAATTGAGAAAGGATTGCCATCTCCTACTCAGGCTAGAGATCATCTCTTAATAATTATTTGACGGTTCTTGATGAGTCCTCAATCTAACTCTTTAGATATTCATCCAAGTACCAGCCTCTGTGATTCAATTATTGAACCAACAGTTGTATGATCACTAAGATGACCATGGTACACAACCCTAATTGTACTAAGGGACCTATTATACAAATTATTTATTCTTCATTTCAGATTAGGGAATGATATTCGTAATAACATTTATTGCATAATGGCTTGTCGTGGGCAAGCATAAGTGTATATATTTATATATACACATATTTTACTTTGATTTAGGAATTTTTATATCAAAGTTGTCTTGCCTTGTCAACACTGAAAGTTCATTCCCTTAAGCACTTTCAATGTAAGAGATATACTTACCATTATATCTCAGCAAGATCTAGGATCTCCTTCCTTATATTTGTCACATCCCAATAATATGAGAACCTGTGACTCCGATAAAAAGAAGCAGGAACACATTCCGCCTTGCAAGTCCAACTTGCATCTCCCAATTCGGTCTTTAACACCCGGGTCCACCACCCCTAAGGCGATGTTGACCCGTCATTATTTGAACCAATCGTCAACAGGAATACAACTCGCTATGCGTAATCCAATATCGCCCCAATAATATGAGGACCCGATATTGGGGCCACTACGCATACGTCCTTACTCTTTCGAGAAGCGAAGAGACCGATTCAAATGGATTGTATGCAGGAGCTGTTACTTCGGACAGAAGTCTCCTACATACAATATCTAGCGACGGAACCCTTCACCTTGACGGGAGATCATGGATGTCACTTATGTGATCCTACATATCATATTCAAATTCTAATTAATCATTATGAATCATATTCATTACGATTAATTCTTCCAAGGGAAATAACACATCTATTTATAATAGAGTGTCTTAATTTTAATTGGATTCCAATTAATCTAATCATATTAAATTAATGATCCCATTAATATCCAATAAACATTCTTAATTGTTACTTGAATTATGGTATTATCTCAAATACATATTATTTCGAATTTTAATAATTAGAAATACATCATGATTTCTTAAGCATTATACTAACCCTACCCGCTGTCATGGCCAGTACCGACGGGAGTGGGACATACCGCACACGGTGCAACCTGCTACCCCAACGCTCCCCGACTAGACACCATATCCATCTCGGGAAAGGATAATGCAAAATAGATCACTTTGTACTTGAGATGGTCATCGGTTCTTCAACCAAAATTATACCATATAATAATAATCAAAATAATTTTGAATAACATTATAATGAGATTTGCTAAACAAATCCCAAATCCTATTCAAGCAAAATGTTTGTTGGAATGTAGATCATGTAAATCATGTAACCAATTTTGTAATAGAGATCACATCTAATCAATTATTGGTTAAGGCTATGTCATTTAAGAAAATAATTATCATCAAATATTTCACAATTATTTATACACAATTATTCCAGGAAATTAAATAATTTAATTTCACTAATTGAGTAAATGACAATCACTAAGTTCTTGATTAGGAAAGTATTTCGAGCAGTTTTCCTCACTTACTAAAAATACCATATCTCAATCAATTTAAATACAAATTAAGAAAAATAATTTTTAAAGTTTGCTGATTTGATTTACAATAGAACCTAAGTGATTTTCATGCATTTCAAAGTATTTCAAATCCGCCATTAACTCTTTAATTACGTTAAGATTCGCAGTTCCTAAACTGTGGATACATGTTCACTAAAATGATCATAACTTGAGCATACAGAATCCAAATTACGTAAACTCAGATCCTATGATTTTCTTATTTAATGGGGAACAAAAGAAAATTATTATTTTCATATTTAAACAATTTAAACAGTTCCGAAAATAATCTCAAAACATAGATGCGAAAATGAAATGCGGGAAAACTTTCGCAAACCCTAACGAACCCAAGTCGTCATCGGTTCATGGATCGCATCCAAAATCTTCCGACCTAAGGCTCTGATACCACTTGAAGGATATGGAAAGATCCTTAAGTGCATCACGGAAGCATGAAGATTGCATCGTATGCGATCGGGAGCGACTAGTCGCACTAGTTGCTCGATGCAGCGAAAATTAAAATTTTTATGTGACGAAACCACATGATCCAAGAACACTTCTCGGATCGTTTCGTCTAAACCACAAACAAGTAATAGTATTACCTCTTGAAGCGTGGTTGTGATCGAGTCTCTAAACTAAGAGATATCTTGTCTCAAGTCCGATCCGACGGAGGAGACCATTGCGAATGTGTTGATGAAATGCGTGCTTCTCGCAATCCATGTGGATGATCTAAGCCATGGATCTCCTAATCTCGACAAACGAGATAAGACGTCTTCTTCACGAGCAAGGTACCCCGAAGTAGACGGAGATCGGTGAGCAAACCATCGGGCAACATAACGATGACGCTACGGTGATGGAGAGTCTCTCTAGAGCATCCATGGTGGACGACCACATGAGAGAGATAAAGAGAGTAGGTGTGTAGAGAGAGAGAGAGAGGGAGACTTATGTTCTCATTGTGTAAAGAAGAGCAAAGGGGGTGCCCTTCTATTGATAATATTTTGGGATCCATGGATCTCAATCCATGGGACAACACAAATCTAATGGCTTACATTGATTTGTGTTTCTTATAATGGCTAAGATTTTGTTGGTAAAAAAACAACAACAATTACTTTAATAAAAATCAATTATATATTAAATATAATTTGATTTATATCAAATCAATCTTCATTGGAGAAATAGGAAGGAGGCAAGCCTCCTTTCATGAAAGGAGTGGACGGCCACCACATTCCATGTAGGAAATGTGGCCGTCCACCCTCCCTACAAGGAAGGTGGCTTCTTCTCCTTTTATTCCATGAGATACATTATCCCATTAATTTCTCCAATATTTGCAACATCTTTTGTTGCAAATATTTTCACAAAAATAAATCTAATTTATTTTGTGAACATTGCAATCATGCCATTGGAATTTTGTAAGTCACATTCACAACCCAAAATAAAATGTAAATTACATTTTCAATTTAATATCCAATGTGAATCCAATTCACATTAATATTTAATTAACAAATGTAAATTACAAATATCTCTCTCTTATATATTATAAATCATATTTATAATATATATGATTAATATGGATAGTGCTATCCACTTATTCATATCCATGATAATTAAGTCACATTTAATCATCTTGGATCTCTATTCTCATGCTCCCAAATAATATGAATTACATTCACACTATTTACATCTTTGATAACTAAACCATATTTAACTATCTTAGATAACTCTCCTTATAATATGAATCAAATTCATATTACTCATGATAATTAAATCACATTTAATTATCAATTTTCTCAATACTTGGATACATAATATCAACAATGAAAATATCCATGAACTCTTTCAAGGATAATGCGCTTTCTCCACGAATACTTGGAGATAAGGACATGGCGATTGTATTGTTCCACGTATAGTGACTTGTATATTGAGATCATATCTCAAATCCAGATCGCGGGCCTCCCATAGATGCTTGATTAAATCAAGACCGCAAATCTAATCTTCTCATTGCATCTGAATCACATTCAGATCAATGTCCAACATTTGGACCAAGATCAGATCACTTCTCTACTGAGAGGAGTCACTAAAATCCAGACCCGTTTCATCATTCCCTAGGAATGGAATCGTCATGGTTATACAATCGTTTATGATCACATCACCCTTAGGTATTCCCAATACCTATACATCCTGCATACTGGAAGACTCGGAATAAGCCCAATGTATTAGATCACCTTTACACTGTCTACTTCAGGGTTTTATCAGTAAGTTTCTCATTTGATCATTGGGAGTCGGTATCGATCATATACTTTCCAAAAGCATACATCATACATAGGTCTTGATCATATACTTTCCAAAAGTATATATCAAACCTACAAATTCAATCAAGCTTCCAAAGCGAGACGACCGTGCACGGAATTTGATTCTTCCCAATATCTCATGAGTGAGCTCATGTCTTCCGGTTCAGTAACTGAACCTGTATGATCCCTTTGAGAGATCGTATTACTCATATGCCCTTACATGCACACCAGCGTGCCGGTGTATAGACCTTGATTAGGTCATCAACCTATTGGTCTGCCAAATGTACATACTCAAACATATAGTAACACATCTGTCTCCGGTCAGAGGATGCGTGCATGTATCGTGACAACATACGATATAGGACTTTGTTTATCTCTATCTCGTTAAGTCATCTCTTTGACCTAACTAATCTGACACCTCCGAAGCTCTATTCCTATGCAGAGGACCTGCATCTAAAGGTCGGTCAAATATCAACCTAATTGAGAAAGGATTGCCATCTCCTACTCAGGCTGGAGATCATCTCTTAATAATCATTTGACGGTTCTCGATGAGTCCTCAATCTAACTCTTTAGATATTCATCCAAGTACCAGCCTCTGTGAGTCAATTATTGAATCAACAGTTGTATGATCACTAAGATGACCATGGTACACAACCCCTAATTGTACTAAGGGACCTATTATGCAAATTATTTATTCTTCATTTCAGATTAGGGAATGATATTCACAATAACATTTATTGCATAATGGCTTGCCGTGGGCTCGCATTTCCAACAATATAGCCTAATAACAATGGAATTTCATATCTGTTCATACATTTGAAATGCAAAAAAACATAAATTATACCTATGCATATACTCAAAATATTAAAGTGCATAATATAAATATAACTTATCTACTGAATATATGTGTATATGTGTGAACATGTACATACGCATGCGTGTGCATGTATGCATAAAGTATACCAGGTATACGAAATCCCATACTTGAATTTTTAGGGGTTTAATATGGAAACATGTTTTCTGAGACATTTTTGCCTCAAATCTGCGCAACTTATGCAGATTTTCAATTGAAAGTTCATTCGATCATCTTTCAATCGTGCTTGAAATCTCCACCATCACATTGCATTAAACCTTCATATCAATCTAACCTTCAACTGATTCACCTCAATCTATAGATACTCTCTTTGGTTTGGGTCTCATCTGAGTCGTTAAAGGAATTAGTGGTTGGACTAAATCTAAGCATAATATGCTTCACGGAATCAGCCTTACCTTATGATCATAATGTGGATGATCATGCTTCATTAGCTACCATCGGTTGATTAAGATGATATTGACAGATGATTGATCGAATTGAACTGTAACGAATGAACATATATTCGAGTTCAATTTGATAAGAAAGTTCGAAAGTTCGAGTTCGGTTCGATAAATGTTTGATAGGATGTTTACGAGTTCGAGTTCATTCAGAAAAAGGACGTTCGAGTTCAGTTCGATAATATTTTGTTAGTACTTTTACCTAACTCAAACTTGTTTATATGAACAAGTTCGAAACTGGAGTCTGATAATAAGGTTTTATAAGCAGTAAAATAAGAAATTATTGAAACTAAAGTGATACAAAGCCCAATAAATACCACAATTTCTTTAACCCCGGAATTTATCATGTGTATAAATACGAAGTTACACACACAAACACATACACATATACATATATCTAACTCGAACTTTTATCGAACAAACATATGTTATGGTCACGTTTAGTTCGTTAAGCTGTCGAACTAAAATCCAACTTATCCGGAATTAAGGTTCGCTTATACAGCTAAGGATTTGTAAATAGGTGTATATCAAACTTTTAACGAATCGAACATGAGCGAACCTACAATTTTTAGGTTTGGTTTGTTTATATAATCGAGCTTAAAATTGTGTTCATGTTCGGTTCGTTTCTTTTCAACCCGAATCTGAATCAAACTTTTAGCGGGCCAAATCTGAGCGAATATCGAACTTGAAAATTTTCTGACAGTCCGACAAAGGTGCACATAGTACATTATAAAATCAATTAGGTCGAACAAGGGAGTCTTTCGCAAACAAAATTTTGTCATCCACTTCAGAAAATCCCAAATGCCCAAAGCAAGAGATGATCAGAATAGTGTACTTGGCCATATAGGTCCATATGACTATGTGAGAAAGAATTCATGGACAAGTTTAAGATGCTGAAAATCAAAGAAACATTTTGGCTCGAAGGTCTTCATACTCAAAATAGTACATAAATCTTACAAGTAAGGAAACTCATTTAAAAGTTCAAGTAACGAGTAATCATAGTTTAGCATCATGCCAAATATTTGGGATATACATAGAGTGTGCAATCAACATAATATGAACATGAAGGATTGAAGTTTACAAGAGTCATTGAAACTATGAAGGAGATTCAAATAGAACACTCGAATTATTATAGATAGTAAATCAATGAGCCATGTGGTAAATGAAAATTGGCATCAAGTAATGGAAATATACGATTGAAACATAAGAGGAAACACCTTGACACCACAAGGGAACATCAAGAAGTCCTATGGACTTTCATAGATGACGTGAGAATCTACAAAGTTGTGTCCAAAGAGCATCGACAGATTTAGACTGTTAAAATTTTAGTTAAAATCCTAATGAGTAAGTGCTGAGAAATTATAATGAGGAGAAATTTAAATAAGTGGAGGTTTTCATTCAAGTAACTTCCAAAATATACACAATCTATCGACCAAAAAAAAGCCATTAGTTGATTGAAAGATAAGGGTAAGTCAACTGAAAAGAGCAATAGTTGATTAAAAATGGAAAGTAACCAAAATCAGCAATGCTCAGTTAAACATTTAGCTGGGAAATAAAGTAGTAGAATAAAACACTACAAAAATTATATATTTAACATCACAACATCGACACTATATGTGGATGTAATGTAGTCTCAATTGGACAACATTTGGGCCATATGTGGTCGCAGTTTATAGTCATATTCTCTTATAAAATTTTAGATGCACGGCCCTCCCCCCACCTTCCAATAACAAAATCCCCCAAACTTTTAACTCCTCCGCCCTGAACCCAAAAATACCCATTCTCCTCCTCCTTACCCTCTTTCTCCTCCACACCTCCATCCTCCTCCATTCATTCTTCTATGATCCAACTTCTCCGCCTCCTCCTCCTCCTCCTCCCACTGATCCTCCTCCTTTGATCCACCATCGCCTCCTCATCCTCCTTCTTCGACTAATAATCATCCATTGGTCTTCTCATTAACCCAATATCTCCCCTTGTCCTCCTCTGACACCTATTACTCCACTGTTCTTTTTCTTCACTACATGGCTTACAATGATGCTATAAAAACATATATTTTTAAAATATTTTCCATCTTTTTTGTATAGAATGCTCTATTAGATGTTAAGATATGTATTTTTGTGTAAAATTGTGAATACTATTGTGTGAGAACGCGAACAAATGTGCCAGATTGTGATTATGTGTGTGTGAGTCAATGATTGTATGTTTGCAAGGTGTATGTGGATGTGCTTTGTGTTCATGTGCATACATGAGCGTGTGAATGTATGTTCATGTATCAAGATGTATGAACATGTGTGTGTGTAAAAGAGAGAATGCACATGTGTGCGTGCAGGCTTGTGTTGATATGTGTGAATACATGTGTATATGCATGTCTATGTGTGTGTACTAATGTGTTAGTACACATGTGCATGTCTAAATTGGTGAAAATATATCTGGTGGGTCGAGTGGATGTGAATGTGTGCTTACATAGGTTTTTAATGAATGTGAATATGTGTGTGCATGCATATGTGTGTGTATGAGAGAGAGAGAGAGAGAGGAGAGAGAGTATGTGATTGTTTGGGTATGCACATACATATTGTGTGTGAAAGTGTATGAACATGTGTATGTAAGTGAATGGGAGAGAGTACATGTTTGTGTAATAATATGTGCAAATACATGGGTATGTGTGTGTGTGTGAACTTAGGTGTGAGTACACATGTGCATGTGTAAATGGGTGAAAATGTTTGTGTATATGTTTGCGGGTTGAATGAGTGTGAATGTGTGTATTTGCATGTTTGTGTGTGTGTGTGCGTGCGTGAGAGTGTATGTGTGCTTGCACTTGTTGTGTGTGCATGAGTTTATGCATGAGAATGCATGTGTATATGTGTAAATGCATTAATTTTTTGTATGTGTGTATTCACGTGTTTGTATATTTCTATGTGTGAATGGGAGTGAAAGTACAATATGTATTGGGTGTGGGGTTGTGAGTGGGTGTACGTGGTGTGTGTGCGTGTGTATGCGTGTGTGTGAAAGTGTGTGAATTAGTGTGTGTGCATGTGTTGAATAGAAAATCGGTCTACTACGACTAACAAGCTAGCCAAGCAATTGTTCCGTGACCAGCCTCTGATTCAAACAACAATCAATCCACAATTATATTAAGTGATAAAATATGTTTGAGTCAAAATTTATAATACTTTACATGAATGTGTATAGGTGTAAGCAGGTATAGTGTCGAACACTATGAGCTAAGCATAGGGTAATAATCACTATTAATTATTACTATTTAATAATAATAATAATAATAATTTGGATTTTTTCCTTATTTTTCTCATGTTTACGTGAGTTTTTAATTATATTTAATTTTTATGGCTTTTAATTTATATATATATATTGCAATTTTAATTTTAAATTTTGAAAGTAATAATAATAACATATAATATAATATACATGTATATAGATAACATCTATGTATAAGAAATAAGGCATATATAGATAATATAGCTTTTTTATTTTTAAAAGTTAAAATAAAGAAAATAAAGTGTTTTTATATTTTATTATTTTTCTCTATTTTCAGTAATTTTAAAATATTCGTCAAATTTTTTTGGTTTTTTAAAGTGATAAAATGAATAAAATAATGAATATGATACACATCCGAACTTGTTTAGGGTTTAACAAATATTTATACGTCTAAATTTAACACAAAACTATTTTAAATATATGCTATATATAATAAAGAAAATTTACAATAAAAGGAAATACAGATTTTTTATTAGATTTTTGCTAATTTTTAAAAGGATTTTAGGGTTTTGTAATTTTTATATTTTGTGTTTTGCGTTTTTAGTGATATTTGGATAGTGGAAAAATATACTATAATATAAATAATGTAATTTTTTGTAATTATTGGACTGATATTTTAATTTTTATGGATTTTAATAGATAAATAAGAGAAAATACTTGCCATTGTATTTTCAAAAATAGGAAAATAAGTTTAAATGTAAAAAATTATGTGTAGTCAAGCATGATTCCGTGCATCTATCATATTTTTCCTGTAATTTTGGGAACAAGATTAATATTTAATAGATGAAAAATATAAGAAATAAAAACACGGTAGTATAAGGACCAAGTTGCAATTTTTGAAAATGAAAACTTCATTCAATAACATGCCTTTAGAGTTTAGGGTAAATATTGCAAAATCACCAACAACTCACGTGGGACTACACGTGAGGTGAGTTGGATTGGATTAAAATAAAATTACAATAAATTTAGTGGTTCTAGTTGTAGTTAAATCTAATTATTTTACACTTAATATTTACTTTATATGACTAAATAACCAAAACAAAAATTAGGAGGGTGCACTTGAAATATACCCACAGGGGGCGTACGACGTGTGTTCGATTTGATCGGGTGGATGAGGGCACTCCACGTGGCGTCACTTATGATCCAATGGTTTCGGGGAGGTGACACTTCGCCTTTAATCAAGGACCCAAATTAGATATGCACCTTTGTTCTTGATCTGACAGTTTGGAGGCCCTCTCCAAGAACAAGTGAGAAACTCTTCCTCGACGATCTTCGATCTTGGATTCCTCCTTAGTTCACCCGTCTCCTTCGCACTTGAAGGCCTCTTCATGTTCCTGGAAACCTTCTGCATCTGCAGGAGCTCTCAACTAGGTCCAAGCCTCGTTGAAGGAGGCTCGAAAATCAAGTTTCCTCCCATCCACCTGGGAGTGAAAACTCAAGTTGATTCGAGCTTCAGGTGGGTTATCTGGTCCAATCTCTTGCACAAAATGATTGAGGGTCTCGAGAGCTATCCTCTCGACACAATTTAAAGTAGAATAGCATGAAGGATGGAGGTAATGGTGATCTTCAAGTAAGATCCTAAAAGGTGGTGGAGAAGATATGATACCTCAATTCTTACAGAATGGAGGGGGCTTAGGTGGTCCACTCGATGAAGAACATGAAGGGGAATGAGATGGAGGTGTGAGATGGGTAGGGAAGAGTGTGATTCATAGTGAAACAATAGCATAGGCTCTAAGCTCTAATGAACTTTGATTTGGATTTTAAGCTAAATGGAATAAACTGGAATACAACTAAGGGTTAATCTATGCTAAGGAATGAAAATGCAATTTAAAAACCTATGTTAAACTATGCCTCAATAGGAAATACCCAGAAGCGGAAACCTTCGCCTGAAGCTGCTCAAGGTGGATCTCTCCTCCACCCTTCTCCTCGTTGACAGAACCTTGGAGTTGCTTCTTGTCACCAAGGGCACTCTCCAGATGTGATTCTTTGGGGTTATGGGGTAAAAGTGGGATAAAAATCAGAATGGAAGGTGGAGGTGCTTATTTATAAACACGGTAGAGAGGTGATCATGGGAAGGGGATTGCTTGCGATTAGAGGGTGGTTGGTGGGGGCTATGAGTGGAGTGAGATGGAGGATGATGGGAGGAGCAGGTTTGGTGAAGAGCTTGAGACAATCAAAAGTAAGGCGATGGCATGAAAAATTCGGGAAGAAAGGGGTTTCAGAATGGTACATGGTGATTTGATGCAAGGGGGAGTGTTTACCTAGAGGTCAACATTCCCAGAGCACTTATTGGTCCACGTGGGTCAATAAAGATAAAACATAAATAAAATAAAGAATAATTAGAAATAAAATACAAAATTATTTTATTAAAAAATACTCAAAACATAAATAATGTATATTATTTTATAAACCACTTTATGGTAATTTTTATTTATTTTTACAACCTTATTTTTTACAAGTGAATATTTACATGTACATATATAGGTTTATATACATATATTTTATGTATCATATTTTTATTTTGTATTATATATAATATCATATTTACATAATTTATATACTTATAGAATTATTTAATATGTATTTTCCTATTTTATGGTATTTTAATGATTTTGTTTATAAGCGTAAATGATTACATGTATGTAAATTATATGTATAGTATATGTTTATAGCAGTCCATGCCTTTTGTTTGATTGTAGACGTTTATAACCAAGTGTGCCTTATAAGTGATGCTTTTACTATCTAAGATTCATGTCTTTTTCTCTAATATCAATTTGCAACCATCAACTTTTTCCCTCTTGACAACTTGACAAGATTCCATGTGTTTATTCTTGTGAAGAAACTCGATCTCCTCACCCATAAGAACAATCCACTCTTTGAATCTTGCTCATGCAATAGCATTCATTAAATGTGAATGTCTCTGGATACTTTTTCCTCAACAATTTGTAGTGCAAATGACCATATCCTCAACAATATTATCTTCGAGGAGAATGTATCTCCCTGTGTGTTCGATCAACATTAATATTACGAGGCCTCTAATGTTGCTCAATTTTAGGTTGTTCAGCATCAATCTGATCATAAGTGGTGCGATCAACTGCTTGATCACTAATGGGTGCAATCTATGTATCAAAGAATTCATCTGTCAAGTGAAGCATAGAATTCTCATCAAAGGTGACAATTCTACCAATAGACAACAATTATTCTATGCTCAGAAGGGACTAAATTCTATATCATATTCTTTTGCATCATAACATGTAATCAATCCCTTCTTTATCCTTGGTTTTAACTTTCCTTCACTATAATGGTAATATGTATCAAAATTGAAGATGCATACCTTTGATAAACATAGAAAAATAGAGGGTTACACAGTTTCACAAGGCGAAACCGTAGTCGATGTGTTGACCGCTTAATAAACCTCGTTTGATCATCAATTAACCCACAAGATTAGATAAAAGTAATGAAGTGTATAAAGTGAGTTAAAATTTATTAATCTCTACCATAAGATGCATAACACGTAAGCATGTAGAGGTCGAACCACAGAGAACAAAATGGGTAGCCTAAGGTTATTTATATACAACCAAGTCATTTCTTATGTATATATATCTTTTTATGGGTTTTTATTTTATATTTTATATTTTATATTTTATTTTATATTTTATATTTTTGTATTTGATTTTTATTTTTATATCTTCTTTTTATATTTTTATATTTTTATATTTTTTATTTTTTTATATTTTTTTAAACATATAATATAGCATATATAAGGCTATAGATGCAATATAGAGTAATATACTTATAATTACTAATAAATACAAATAAACTACGTAATAAAAATTGTTTTTGATTTTATATGTTTTCTGAGGTTTTGTGATTTTTCTTGATTTTTGCTAATGTTTATGTATTTTTAAAGTAAAAAATATCTCAAATAAAAGATTTAAATAAATAGGCTGAAATTTATTTCAATATGAAAAATAGTAAATAAAACTGAAAATTACTCAAATTAATTATAATATATACATATTTATATAAAGAGAATTTAAAATAAAACACATTTTAGGATTTTTTAGTGATTTTTTATATTTTTATAAAAAAGATTTTAGGGTTTTTAAAATTGTTAGATTTTCTTTTTCCATTTTTAGTGATTTTTTGTCTGTAGTTAAAAAAGGCAAAATTGACGGCATATAATTTTTTGGAATTTTTAAAGATGTTTTTATATATTTTAGTCTTCTCTAAGCTGGGCAATACAAAATTAAGCTCTTTTTTATTTTTAATAAATAAGTAAAATGCCCAAAATTGTGAAATAAATTCAGGGCATGAAAGTAAACGACAAGAGGCATTCAATCCTATTTTTGCGAGTTTTTATGAGCTATGATGTTATTTATAATAAAAATATCAAATGCACAAAAAGACATGTCCTAGCAGGGGCATATTTGCGATAAAAATAAACATCAGGGGCACAAGTGCAATATTCTCATAAGTATACAACATATTTAAAATTTTATTTAACTTTTTAACCATATACAAAAAATACCAGGGTGAACAATAAAATCTACCCAATCACGTGGGACAACACGTGATTGGGCAGGGAAGGATCCAAATGTAATGTCAATTAAGTACATGGGTCCGTTTACAAAAATCCCATTTAATTTATGTTATAATTTATTTACAAAACTATTTAATAAATACACAAAAATACAGGGTATGGTGTGAAAATTACCCCATAAGCCGCACCATCGGACGACGCGGAGGATTCCACTAATACAAATGTCGCCATCCGAGCGACCGATACTGCTTCGTTGTGAATACTAAAGATTAGATCACCCCATGTGATCTGACAGTTCTGGCTTGGTGCATCCAACGGTTTCTGGAGGATCTGGAGGAGAGGCTCGATCTAATGGCTCCTACCCTCCATGTAAGAACAAGGAAGAACATCATGGATGGTGAGCTTCGATCGACGCTACGACGCATCTCTAGTGGTCTTCGTCTGCTCCAAGGGCGGCAAAAGGGAGTAGATGCACCCCTCTATCCACTAGAAGCTTCAGAATGGCGCGTGGTTCACTGAAGCTCTCCTAAAGGGTTGGAGACATGGAAGAAATTCAAGAACCTTGGGAAAATCGCATCACGACTCCAGCTATATTGGAAGTTCATGGGACCTGCAAAAAAGGTTCCTGGATCGAGGGCAAAGTGCCTTGACCCCTTAACACGCGAAATGGGCGGTTGGCGGAGCGAGGCGGCATGCCTCCGACGAGCAGAGGATGGGAAACATGAGTCTTCATATCTGCTAGGGATTTGGCTGGAATGGAATGACTAGAGTGTGAAGAAGTGTTAGGAGGGAGATATGGAGGTGGTAACGGGGTCGAAAATAGGCGAATACATGGTGGAAACATTGTCGGAACGGAACTCCGGTGAACTACGAATCCGATCGATTAAGAGAGATGATTTCCCTAATAACTAAACTAATCACTGAAATGAAATACATGAATTAAAAACTACCTAAAACAATAAAAAAGGTGCAACTCTTATACTTGAGGGAACTCAGGGAGCAGGGTGGTCGGCAACGACGGCCTAGGTTAACCTCCGTCCTCCTAAAGTGACTCCGACAACAAAGACGATCCTCCTGTCACAAGGATGCTTCTACGACACAAGAATCGGGCTCCTAGACTCGGATTAGTGACCAAAGAGGCAGTTAAAAATGTAGGTTTTTATTTATAGACAAGGCTTGGCACCCTTATTGGCGGTTGGAATGGGGAGAATCGAGATGATGTATAAAATACCTGGAAGGTCGGCGTGAATCTAGGAAGATCAATGAATTTTCCTGAAGGAAGCAAGAATGATTGAAGGATGAATCGAGTGGATAAAAGGCAAGAAATTGTGGGAGAAGCTAGCTATGACGGGTTAGAGCGCTAGGGGAGCGAGTTGACTGGAGGTCAACATTCATTGTACACTAATTGGTCCACGTCAGCTCTAAACGACAAAACATGTTGGATTATTTAAAAATAAAGAATTAAAGATAGTATTTGATTTTTTTAATTTTGATTATAAAATATATATTTTTTATTATTTTATGTAGTATTTTAATATGATATTTATTTATTTTTGGTGTTATTTATTAGTAGTTAATTTTTAGGTGTTTATTTATAGGTACATTCATCTATATTTTGGATTATTTTATTTTTATTTTGTATATTTTATTTTATCATCAAATTCTATTATTTTATATATTTAAAACTTATTTTTATGTACATACATATATTTTTATTGTATTTTTATGATATATTTTGTACACTAAAGTAAATAGGTATATAAATTATATGGGTATACTCATGGGTATTTCATCTATGTTTCATATGCATTATTTTATTTTAAGGTATTTTCTTGGGTTTTATTTTAGCTTTATATTTTTAATAGATTATGAATGTTATTTATAAGACTATAAAAATATAAAAGAATGAATAATAAAAGAATGAATTTCACTTCTATTTATATACAAGTATTATTATAGGTATTTTGCCTATGTATTTATATAAACTTAAATTATTTTATATTTTCTTTGTGATTTTATTCTAATTTCAATAAGTACATATGTTATAAATAATATTTACAGAATTACAAAAATATAAAATTGTAAAAATAATAAAGGATGAATAAATTGAATATTTTATTTGGGGATAAACAATGAGGATCCAAAACCTAACTTTCACAGCTTAACTCCAAAAGTTATGAAACCACTTCCATTAAATAGATATTAGAAGTTATATACAATCAGAGTGATTTCGATGCATTTTGATTTTTTATTTGGAAGATATGAGTCTGTGAAGTTGGGATTTTGACCTTTTATTTTGTGTATAAAACGTACATTGTGTGTTATTTTTGTACAAACTTTATTTTATATTTTTATTTACATTATCATCTACAAGTTTCATGCAAAAAGTTTGTTGATGAATAAATAATAATAAATAAAATAGGTGTCAGAATGCTTTATTGAATGCATAAAAGAATGGATTTTTATTGTATTTTTGGCCCTTATCACCCTTCTACTTTATTCTTTGTCGACAACTCAATTCTTGACTTGGTATTGGGGTTTAGGGTCAAAAAATATCTTTGATATTTTATTTATTTTCTTTTATTCTCTTTATTCTATAATTTTGGCATTAAAAATAATAATATTTATACAATAAATGATGATTGCTATTTTATAAAAATTAATGTTGCTCATGTGCATTAGCTGGGGTTTTTAAGGCCAAAATGATAGCATATGATGAAATGGAGATTCATCACCCCCCTATACTTGCCTTTGCTAGTCCCTAGCAAACCCTTACATAATAAGCATAAAAAGAATAAAGAAGAAAAGAAAAATGAAGAATAGACAGAATTGATTTTAATTATTAAACTTGTCTTTACAAAATCAAACTTTCGAGCTCAAGTTAGACCTTGATGTGAGAATGTGTGCAGAATCCGGTTGGGAACTAAATCTAAAACACAACAACCTTCGAGAGTCACAGAACTAGGTTCAAACCACCTCAACAGCCAGGTCAGAACTAGCCTACATCATATGCAAACCCTTATGACTACGAAGTTGACTTGTACAGTGTAAGTGATAGTGGCTCTCCCCAACTGAAATGACAAAAGAACTGACTTATCTATAATGACAACCCAATGATTCTCCAATCCAGCAACTCTTTCCTCGAGGAGCGGGGTATTCCCTTCTAAGTTCAAGTGGCATCCGACTCAAGAGGAGGGGTGGAGAAAAGAATGGGTGGTAGCCAGTGTAGCTACCTATCCTGGGATGCATGACCAGTGTAGTCAAGTCATTCAACTGCAGGCTCACATGGTATAACTTTGATGCTCAAGATTGCTTATTGACTATACAACATATATACATACTCTGGCAGGCATTTTATTTTCAATCAGGCATGTCCACCTTTTTTGAGTTTTTTTGAAATACTATTTATAGCAGCATTTACATAACGAGCTTTTCCTCTTGAGATTAGAAGACTATACCTTTTTTGAATCATTATTGCAACCAACACTATCCTGTCTTTAGACCTCATGGCGACTGGATCAGGTTGGGGTGCACTTCCCTCCTAGACGAGGGTGAATGTTTCCACTCGTGTGCGTCTCAAACCGGAAAATCCCTTCCCCTCATCACACCAACTGAGTTGAGCCAAGTGAAAGGTGCAAGTGTCCAAGTTAGGTCACGTGACTTAAGTCTTGCATGCGTCTCGAAAAGTTGTAGTTATTCTGTTGAGGTGACTTGAACCCCAATCGTGAGTCTCAAAGAACTAAGTACCAATGGACCAGAAGTACCTTAAATCTAGTTCCCAAAAGGTTCCAGTGAAGTTAGGTGTAGTAAGGTCCAACCAAGCTCCAATCTTCGACTTTATTTGGACTAGTTCAATCATCAAGCTCAATTCGAAAAGAATGCTAATGCTATGCAAATGCTATGTACAATGCAGAAAAAGATTTTTCGTGATGCAACTTTCGAAAGTTCTGAACTTTTTATGGGTTTTTCGAAAAAGAGATGCATATGCATATTCAAAAATATTTTTGCAAATATTTTTGTGATTTTTGAAAGGAAAAGCTTTTGGTTAAAAACTAGCTACACATATTTACACAGGGATACATCATACATTTACAAGAATTCGATTTTAAAGGATTTACAAGGGCTAAGTGATCAATTTTATAGATGTATGTATTATGTGATTTTAATAGGATGTGTATACTCCTCAAACTTATTTGAAAATCATTTTATAGCAATTTTGAAAACTGTAGTCCAAAATAATTTTACAAACAATTTTTACAAATATTCACATATTTGAAAATCATTTTGTAAAGGTTTTTCAAACACTATATATAGTTTTTTTCAAAATATTTTTCAACCATTTTTTAAAACATCTGCAAATTAGTTCTTCAAACATTTTTATTTCACAAAAGAACTAAATTTTATGAATAAAATATTTTGCAAAGGTTGAAAATATTTAACAAAATTTTTTCCAAGTAGTTTAAAAAGATTTTTCAAAATTTTTTCAAACTATTTTCATACATTTTGCAAATCATTTTTTACTGATTTATTAATCAATATGTACAAAAATAGTTTGAGAAGATATAAGCATCTTTTTATTAGGATATTTTAATGAATTTAACAGTATTTTTAGCCATAAGTATTATTTAAAATACAAAAGTATGAGTTATGACTAAAGTACATGCATAGTATATATAACCCCTTAAACTTAGCTTGAGCTATGTACTCATAGATTAAAGATATAAAGAGAAGGCATCACCCATACTGAGTATAGAAAATCCTAGAAATAACGAATGAAGGAATGAATGAATGAGAAGTTGACCGTCCTCTCTATACTTAGGATCAAATAATCCTAAATATAGCAAACTGTACACAAAGCAGGGATGATCAAGGGTGTGAATAAACAAATCATACTCAAACTGTCTCCCCCTATACTTAGGGTAAGATATCCCTAAGTATAGACAAGAAGAGGAGACAAACGAGAGGATCAAAGAATGAAAGAACTCAGAGTGCACACCCCCCCTATACTTAGGATAAAGTTGCCCTAAGTATAGAAGACTGATAGAACGGGATGATGCACATAATTAACTTTTTAAATTTTAATTATTTTTTTATTTTTTAATAGATAACGGAAGCTGAAAATGAAAAGAAGAAAAGATAAAAACTTAAACGAAAAGTTTTTGAGTTGCATTATCTGAATCTTTTGATGATGTTATTTTTGTGGATGTATCGTTGATGCACATTATTTGGAACGAGTCGACAACGACCAAGAAGTGTTAGGCTCAAGGTAGAGCTTCAGTAGTTGACCGTTGAGGACCGATGAGCCGAAAAAATCCAACGCTCAAGATCCGGGCTAGGTAAAAATAATCACACTCGGGTCGTTGCGGCCCAGATCGAGCAAAATCGGTCGATCAAGAAAATAAGGAACCACCAAACAGAGACAAATCAATCGAAATCAAGAAGCGGTCCTCTCTACTTTTATTAACTTGGTATAGCGACCAGGGTCGAACTCAAGGAGCACGTGATGGCCTTGCGGCCTACGAAGTAGTCAAAAATCGAAAATAAAAGGGGAAATATTTTTGGTGGATTTTTATGATTTTTAAATGTTTTTGTATTTTTAGTTTTATAGAAAATGTAAAAACAAGCAAGCTCAACAAATTTATCAAGCACACAAAAATGATACAAAAATTCAAATAAAATTGTTTTTGTGTTTATAAGGTTTTTTAGTGTTTTTGGTGAATTTTTCAGAATTTTTAAATTTTTATATGATTTTGTAAAAATCAAGAAAGAGGAAAAATAAAGACTATTGTGCAGCCAGAATTGAAAGATCAATTTAAAGTATAAAATTGATCTATAAAAGTCTTGAGGCAATTTTTATGAAAAATATGTGTAAAAACTAAGCTATAGGAAAAGAGTTTATATTTTTTGATTTTTATAGAATTTTTATGAGTTTTTTAGGGTTTTGCAATTTTTAAGGTTCTTATAAATCCAAAAAGCACAAAAATTGGACAGAAAATAAAATACACTAAAACTAACTAACACTGATTTTTTTAGAATTTTTGAAGAAGTTTTATATTTTTCTTTGATTTTCCAATGCAGACAGTAACAAAAATCATTGTTTCTGAATTTTTAAGAATATCAAAAAGCCTAAAAATGTACCAAAAATTAGGGAAATTTTTACACAGTGGTAGGAGCCACGTATCCAAATTTCACCAAATTTGGATTTAATTTGCTATTTTATTCAATAAAAACGAGGCACACAGTACACAGGGACCTAAATGTAAAGAAAAGTATTTCCAGGGGCCAAACAGTAACAAGTAAAAAAAGCTCAGGGGCCCTTACTCAAAAAGTCCACAAAATCATCCGCATGGCACGTGAATCAGGCACGGAGGGGCATAAATGTAATTCCTATTTAAAAAATGCAAACATTAACACCAAGGAAATACATGACTTAAACTGCAAAGACCCAAAATCTCACGTGTCGATGCACGTGGCTCACATACATGGGCACTAAAATGCAAATAAATAAAACATCGAGGTCCACAATGCAAAATATCCAAAATAAAAACAACTGAACTTAATATTTACAGGACTAAACTATAAATGCAATAAACAAAGGGGCCTCAGTGATATTACCCCTTATTAAAAGCAGACGGCTGAAGGTTGCCACGTGGAGGATCCGACGATGGGAGGGTGTGGCTAACCCTTCGTTGAATCGATGGCGAGGAAGACGCCACGTGTAGATCGGATGGTGAGGGTAGCAGACGCCTCTCGCGGATGAACGCCCTCGATCGAGTCCTAGATGAATCGAACGGTGGAGGCTCCTCGTGAATGGACGGCTCTGATCAGATCTGGAGTGGGAGTCTCGATCGAACGGCAATTGGATATGCTCCAAGAACAGCTCGCTGCCAAACTTCGTCGGCTCAGTGCGCGCGGTGGAGACCTTCGATGATGCTGCTGGGATGTGGAAAGTGATCGCCGAGGTGATCCGCAGCTAGTGAGCTCCTCCGATGAGACCCGGAAGCTCCGAGGAGCTCCGGTGATGAGGGAGGAGCTGAGCCTCTTTGCTCGAACGGCTCGACCCCCAGATGGGGTCCTTTGACCTGTAAAACGGTACAGAAAGGCACCTGGGTCGAGGGCAAATTGCCTCGACCTGTTTAGGGGTGAAATGGGTGGTCGGGTGCGTCGAAGCGGAGACCTCCAGCGAGGCTACGGCTAGGGAGGTCCGACTCTTGGTTCCGGGGTGAACCAAGTTGAGTGAGTGGGTGCAGAAGGTGGAGGGAAGTCTCGCGAAGGTGGCTGGATGGTCCGATGGTCGAATGGGTGAGCATAGCGAGGGGAATCGACTGGCGACGGCGGAGGAGCGATTTGGGCGTAAATGGAAATTAGCTTATTCTAGAAGGAATCAAGGATACTTGATGGAGGATGTCGACTGTGGATGAGCTAGAGAAGCTGTGGGGGTCTTTGGCTCAAGGAAATGTCGGGGTCCGAGGCTCGACGCACCTCGCGGCGGCGCACGACGATGGATTCACCGAATCAGTGGCTGGAGGCACCTCCTCCTCACTGCGACACGACCCTCGGATAGTTGTCACTCTAGGGAAGGCAGTGGAGGTCCTGGGATGGGAAGGCGTAGCCAAAGATAGCGTGAAAAGTGCGGCGGAGGTGGAGCTAAATAGTGGGAAGGGTCCGAGAAGATGGGGTCGGGCGGAGCTCGGTGAAGCTCGGATCCCTAAGAGAATGATCGGGCGAGGTTCTCGGATGTATCGAGTGTGATTAGGACCCGGGGTTTAGGCGAATGGGTGTAGGATTGAGTGGGTGAAAATAAGAGAAGTCGGGTCGAACGCACCGGAACCAGGTCCGGTGGTCCTGCGGGGAGAGATGACCGGGGGTCAACAATCCCCCGTGGACCAATCACAGGCTGCCTTTTATTAATTCTTTAGAAATTCAATTAAAATTATTAAATGATTTTATTTCTAAAAAGTTAAAACATGAAAACTGTTTATTATTTTTCAAGTTATTTTCTAGTGATTTTTATTTATTTTTTTTGAAAAATATATAATGTATTTACAAAATATTATTATTATATATAGGTATATACATATATGCATTTTTTATTTTTATTTTTAATTGTTTATTTTTGTACATTTATTCCAATTTTATATTTTATTTATTTACAAAATAAATTTTGGAATGAAAAGCTATTTTTATTTTATTTTTATGATGTATTTACATGGGTTAAATAAATATGTGTATATACCTATGTACATGGTATATATACAAGGTGGAAAATGATTTTTATTATTTTTATTTTTATTTTATTTTTATTTTCCTGATTTTTATTTTATTTATTTACATCATGAAATTTAGAATATAGAGATAATTTTATGGGATTTTTATTAATTATTTACAAGGAGAAAATAAATAGGTATATTATTTTATATACATGGTTTATGTACACTAGTGAGAGGAAGTTTTATTCAATTTTAGTTTTCTTTTGTTTTTCTTATTTTTATTTTATTTTTATTTTTATAAATATGTACAAAATATAAGAAACACTTTTTAATTTTTATTTTGAGGAAAATAAATTTATTCATATATGTGGGGGTATGTACATATATGAATGACCTTATCTCTCTCTACTTGGGTTCTTTTGCGGTCAGGCCCATGTTAAGCCCTCCCTTGGGATTAGGTCGCTCAATATTTATTCTAATATTTCCCTCTTTTTCTTGTGTTTCTTTATTCCTTTATTTTGGCACAAAAACATGCTAATTATGCATATTTACAAGATGCATGTGTTTTGGCAATTTATGATATTTACACACATTTACATGATGTTTTGCTCAAGTTCCTAGCTAAATTAAAGGAATAAAGAGTGATGAATTGGGATTCATCACCCCCCCCCTATACTTTACTTTTTCTAGTCCCTTAGCAAACACTTATTTGAAAAAGAAGTGCAAAAGAGAAAGAAAAAGAAAAAGAGAGGAAATCAAGGTTGATTATTAAACTTTCCTTCATTAAATTGAAAAATGGAGCTCGGTCAGACCTTTGGATTATTAATTTGTCGGAACCTTATTTGGACTTAAGCTTAAAACTTAACAGCCTCTAAGTTCCACCAATCTATGGTCAAGACTCCTCAATAAACCAGATCAGAACAAGTCTACATACACAAACTCTAATGACCATGAATCTTTCCTTGTATGGTGTAAGTGATATGTAGCTCCCCACCTCAGAAGTAACAAAGAAACAACCTCCCCCAACCCGGTAACTCTAGTGCCTCGATCTATTAACTCTTTCCTCGAGAAGCGTGGTATTCCCTTCTAAGTTCAAGTGCAACCGGCTCAAGAAGATGGGGAAGAAGAGAATGGACCATGGCTAGTGTAGCCTTGTATCCTTGGGAGCTCTAACAAGTGTAGCTGAGTCTCCCGCTGCAAGCTTCATGAGATTGGAACATGTATACCATAAGCTTTTGCTTTATTTGACTATGTACAATCCGGTGGGATTATTAAATTTTCTTTGGCTTGTGCATTCTCCACCCCAGGACCTCCACCATCTCCGCCTGAGTGACAACAGTTGGCCAGTGGTGTTGCAGCGAGGATAGGGTGTCCAGATCATTGATCCGGCGACCTAGCGCCGCCGTGCACTGCCACCAGCGTGGTGCTCGAGCCTCGGGCATCGACGGCCCTTGAGGCTAGGACCCAGAGCTCCGTCAGCTCGTTCCCAGTCGACCTCGACCATCAGGTAACCTTAGTTCCATTTCCTCTTCCCTAATTTCCGTTTAGCCCCAAATCACCCATTCGCCGTCGACCCTCGATTCCGACCGCCCTCATCCACATCTCGACCATCACCTTCGCACTTCTCCCACGCACGTTCTCCACCCAGCCATTCAACCCAGTTCGCACAGGAACTGGGATTCGAGCTCCCTCGTTGTCGCTTCGTCGGAGCTTATCCATTCCGATGCACCGACCACCCCCATCACATCTAACCGGGTCGAGGCACTTTGCCCTCGACCCAGGAGTCTGTTGCCCACTTTGCAGGTCAAGACAAGCCCATCTGAGGGCTTGAACATTCAGGAGTAGCAGCTCCAGCTCCGCCTTTGCAGCCAGACCATCTCCGACGCCTCCAGCTTCATCGGAGGCCCCCATTGGCTGCGGACCACCGAGGCGATTCGTCTCCGATCATCAGCGTCCCGCGAGGAGGTCCACCGCGCGCTCACCGGGCCGGCGAACCTCGCCGTCCATCTGTTCTTCCAGGAGCCTCCACGACCGTCCGTTTACCCCCGGAGTTCCAGATCATTTGCAGACCGTCCGATTAGGGCTAAGAGGAGGCCCAGCAGCCACCGTCAGATCGACACGTGGCCTCCTCTCAGCCCTCCATCCAGCGAAGGAGATCCAGCACCTCTCGACCGTTGATCAGATACGTGGCGCATCCCCAGCCGTTGGATTATCGCCGAGGGTCCTTTCGTTGAGGCGCCCCTGCTCCAGACCGCACGATCTTCCACGTGGCGTCCATCCGGCCCTCGAATATAATAAAGGGTAATTTCACTTAGGCCCCTCTTCGATTTTGTTTTAGCATTTAGTCCTGTAAATATTTTATGTAGTTCATTTTATTCCGGACATTTTGCACTTTGGACCTCGTGCTTGTTTTATTTGCATTTATACCCCTATCTACGTGGAACACGTGCATCGTCACGTGATTTTTGTGGTGTATTTGCAACATTAGGGCTGATGTTTTAAGGTGTTCTGGAATGAAATAATGTTTTCATTAGTTGCAATTATGCCCCTGTGAGCATTTTAATTGTGCATGTGTCGAATTTAGCGGGCTTTTTACACTTTCGCCCCTGGACTTTTAGTACTTGTTACTAATTGGTCCAGGGACTTAAGTTTTGTTGCAAATATGTCCCTGAGTGCCCCAGACACGTGCTTCGCACATGGACTTTTGGGATTTTTGCACCGGACCCCCCTGAATTTTCTGGTTCGTTACTTTTAGGACCTCCAAAGATAGTTTTATTGCAACTAGGTCCCTGTGCACTATGGGCTCTTGGATGCTTGAAATAAAATATCAAATCATATCCAAATTAAGTGAAAATTTGATACGTGGCTCCTGCCACTGTGTAGAATTTTCACTGAATTTTGGGAAATTTTTGGAGCCATTTTTTTATTTTTAAAAATTCCCAAACATCAAATTTTCTTACTGTTCAATTTTGAAATTCACAAAAAAATATTAAAACATCTTCAAAAATTACAAAAAATAGATTTAGTGTGTTTTGTTGTGTTTGATTTTCTGACCAAGTTTGGTCATTTTTGGACCTATAAAAATTATAAAAATTGAAAAACACTGAAAAACTTATAAAAATCCTAATAATTCGTAGAAAAAACCAAAAATTAATAACTCTTTTTCCTGATTATTCATTTTTAGTCAAACGTTACAGGAAAATTACCTCCAGGGCTTGAAACAACCATTTAGTATTTTTAAATGGTTGTAGAAGCTTGACTGGACAGTTTCTTGGGTTTTCTGCCTTGTTTCATTTTTATAAAATTCCCTAAAAATTAAAAAATTGACAAAAATGAACCAAAAATAGTATAAAATATAAAAAAACATTAAAATATTTTTGTTTGAATTTTTCGATTAATTTTGAGTGTTGAAATAATTGTGTGAAGTTGCTTGTTTCTCTTGTTTTCCTATTTTCTTTATTATTTGAAAATCCAAATATATATATATATTAAAAACCCACCAAAAATTGTTGTTTATATTTTCTTCCTTTTTAGACTACTTCGTAGGCCGCGAGGCCATCACGTGCTCCCTGAGTCCAACCCTGGTCGCTATACCAGGCTAATCCAATTGCCAGGGCTACTATTGATTTCCTTTGATTTTTATCTTGTTTTGGCGGTCTGATCTCATATTTTATTGATTGACTGAATTATCTCCGAGATCCGGGTCGCAACGACCCTTGATCTATTTTATTCACCCGAGTCTTGGTGATTTTTCTGGTCTTCAGGCCTATGCTTCGTAGGATGGCGCATGCTATGTTACGGTTGGCGGCTCCTCCATGGTTGGCATGACATCACTTTGGCGACAACCAACTTTTTGGTCTTTTTACTTTTTCTTATTTTTTGTTGTTTTTGCTAGTGGAAATAGCATTGAGTGGATGTTGGCATGGCTCCTCCTCCGTCTTCTTCCTCACCCGCCCCTGAGGCTGGCATGACTTATGCAGAATATGATGATTCACCTATCAAAGATTTATTTTTACTCATGTCTGGAAGCATTGGAAGCAAATTCCTATTCCTCCTGAGAGTGACATCATTAGATAAAGCGATTTTACAACTATCTGGCTCTACAGGTGCAGAGTGGACATCACATTCTACCTGCTCTTTTCTTTTGAAGCTATTGGGTTTAACTTATACCTACGCTAGAATGGATGTCTTTGTGGTGGTCAGGTCATCGATATTTTTCGTCATGTCTGTTAGGCTTTTGACAAGATGGGCCAAGCAGTTGAGGGTGGGGTTCATAGGATTGGCCTCGGTAGGTTCAATGTGCGGACCACAGTGTTGCTGAGCATTTGGGAACTGAGGTTGTGACTGTTGGTGATGTTGAGGTGGTGAAGGAAGCTGATATTGATGGTAGGAGTGAGGAGGTTAGTGTTGGTAGGTGCAACCGCATATGGATGGTATGGCTATGGCCGGCGGTACTACGATTGTTGGTATTGTTGATTTTACCTCCATTGATTGGGGTACTGCGGAGGCTAGTGATACGGAGGTGAAGGCAGAGAAGATTGCCTAAAACGACCACCCTTAGGTTGGTGGTAGGCCATGTTGCCTTGTTGCTGGCCATGGGGTTGTTCGGTAGGACGAGCTAGCTACGTATCATTACTGCATACACCATTGACTTCCTGAATTAAGGGTGGTGGTGGAAAAGATGGAATAGAAGATGTAAGAAAGTCTGACCGGTAGACCACCATCTCCGGCTGGCCTTGATTGGGTGTCTGCACGTAGTATACGTGTTTGACTATCGGTGGATGCTGGTTCACCTGAGGTTGCTGCTGCGGTGTTGGCTCATCTTTCTTCTCAACTAGAGTCTCCATGGATGATGTTGCCGACTGGATAGAGCTGATGGTAACTACGAGCAGCTCCAACTGCTTGGTGATCTAGTCCAGTTTGTCCATATTTTGCATCCTCTTTTTGATCACCTCAAGTTTCTTGAGGTCCTATGATCACTTCTCAATAATATAAACCATTGAGAGATAGCCCTCGATGATTTTGAGGTTGGAGATCGCATCTCTCTCCGACTCCCGAGACGTTGCCATATGGACTTGTTTCTGAAGGATCTGGGGTTGCTTCTGATATGCTTTGTATGAAGAGAGGGCAGCCTCTCCTTCGACCATTTCTTCAAAAATCTACCAGACCACATCTTCATACTTGTTGAAATGTGATACCCCACTGGCTGTGTTGACGAGCTGTTGGCTTTCTACATTCAACCCCCAAAGAAGTGTTGGACCAAGCTGGTCCTCGGAATTTCATGATGTGGCAATTCTCCTGAAGGTCTGTGAATCTTTCCCATGCTTCATGGATAGTCTTGTGGGCACCATGGGAGACGTTGCTAATCTTGGATCGCATCTGATTGAGCCGACCGAGAGGATAAAATTTGTGCAGGAGGGTAGACTTCAATTCCTCCCATGTCATCACAACCTTTCCCAGATGGTTGACCCAGTAGAGGGCCTTATCCTGTAGATTGAAAGGGGACACCATCATCCTCATTACGTCCAACGGAACATTAGGGTAGTAGGTAGTACGACATATGCGTGAGAACTGCTGCATGTGAATATACAGCTCTTCGATGGTGTTCCCGTGAAATTATGGGAGAAGAGAAAGAAACCGGGGCTTCAGCTCAAAGTGTGCATGCACCGGTGGAATGAGGATCCATTTGGTCATCTGGATGTCTCCAGGGTTAGAGGTCTCTTTCAGCGTGGGTTTAGGCCTCCCTTGTTCTGGATCTTTCTCATCGGGATTGTCACGAGGTCCACCACCTCCTCCTGCTGGTTTGTCTCCTCCTCCTCCCGATGCTTATCAGTTCATGACATCATTCAGTATATCCTTGCAGTTTGTGCCAAGGCTTGCTCGGTCAGTTGCTGTTGGAGAGGCCAGCAACTGAGCATTGACTTGGTTCGGTCATGTAACTGCCCCTGTTCTGGCTAGGGAGGCTGCTGACCATTGCCCTTTCCTTAGGGAGCCATTTCACGGTCTGAATCTGACATGATGAATTATGTGTTGGGATCCAATACTGGGACTATCTTCTATCTGAAATGTGAAAATTTCTCAATCAAACCACTTGCAATTGAATCCCAGCTGCCAAGATGAACATGGAATTAGGGTCCAGAGTGTTGTGAACAAAAAGGATGTGGATTGTAATCGACTTTCATTCACAACAGCGAAAGTGGGACAAACGTGATCCTAGTTTATTGGGTGGTCAAGAGAAGGGATAGAAGAAGAGGAGTCTGGAGATTGACCCGTAAAGTCCAGATCGGGTTCTCGAGAATTGTATCGAATTATTGACGAGGTCGAGTCTATGGAATTGATGTAGGCGTCGGTCGGTCCTGACTGAACCATCCATAGATTGACATCATGAAGCAAGGAAAAGATCGATGCAGGAAAAAAGAAATGGTGGTCAACGGGGAATAAAAGGAGTGTAAAATAGTATCAAGGCTCAAACTGAGCGGGGGGTTCAAGGGAGACGTCTATGACAAAATTTGTGCAAATGCGCGGGGACTTGATCTTTGGGCCTTAATCTAGATCCATACAAACACAATACAAAATTGTGTTCACCAACTCATGCCATGTGAAGCCGTGAAGGTTCAGCTACTTATTATCTTTTCATTTTTAGAGTTGTTATTTCAGGCATATCTTGTAACAAGTCCTTAGCATGCTAACCCTATAAGAAAGAGAGAGTAGTGCCAGAAAAGTATGATGTACTTGTCCTGCTCCTTTGTAACCCATAGTATGCACTTATTGAGATCCTTGAAACCCTTCTTGGATCCCTACTCAGCCAAAGAAATAGAGAGAGAAAGCCGATAGGTGAAACCGCTACTCTGATTCTCGCTCGCAACTAAATCACATGTAAGCGTGCAAGAACCTACTCAGATGCACACCGATGAGACAGACACCCCCATGAAGGCGTGACCTAAGCTTAGTACTTCAGACCATGTTGATGTTCCACATAAGGTGGAAACCATCATTGACAAGGCCCTACTCGGTCACATACGATAGAAGCACAATTACTTCGGAAATCTAGGCGATATACAAGGTAATTACAGACTAGGTTTTGGACTCTAATTTTTAGTGGGTCAAGCCTCACTCATGGAAGGGGTTTTGGTCCCCTCCAAAGTAATTGAAATCAATGAGGGCTTTATGAGCCCAAGACGATGAAAGTCCATTACGGATTTTATTAATGGCAAAGTTTATATATAGTCCCCTTGTTTTAATTTTTTTAGGATTTCACTTTTTTTGGATCTGTTTTCATACAATCGCCTCTCATTTTTGTAGATTTTCATTTAAGTCTTAGGTGCTCAATATTAGAGGGAGATAGCGAAAAAGCCGTGCAAGTTGATTCAATCATGGAGATCTCACCATTGAATCTAATGATGCATGATGAGTTAGAGGACTTATAGTACTTCCCAGCTCTCTCCATGCGGTATGAAAAAAAGAATTTTTAAAACTATCTACATGATGGTTTGCAATTGACAAAATCACCCTAAAACATAGCTTTTATTAATCGTGAAGTACCATATGCTAGTTATTTAAAGACAAACCATAGAGTCCGGTCTTGGAGACATCTCGGTGCCCGCCACATTGGGTCCTGGTAGCGTTGTATGATGTCTCTCATGGTGCACGGGTTTGAATTCAAATGACTGATATTTATTAATTTGACTGGATTCAAACGTAAGTAACTATAGGAACATGCATTCTTATAAGGGTTTGGACCTAATTACCGAGTCAAGCAACCTATGTCTAGGGGTTCCATCCACACAAATAAAACTAAGGAAGAATGCTCAAAACAACAGGATACAAAATAAAATAAGGTGAGAAAATACGTAAAACTATGACGAGGCCCCCAAGTGAACAGACACCCAGGCACTGGACCTCGTTGTGGAGAGTAGAGTCCAACTCTTTAATTATTACATATTCTAAATTGTCTCTCTCACTCTCTCACCAATAATACATGAATAAAATTAATCTAATGCTATGCTAATTCCCTCCCCTTGCTTCCTTTGTAGCCTCTCCAGCTGGGCGCAGGGTGAAGACCAGCCTCCTCCAAGTTTGGTTGCATCGTCCTATTAAAAAGTTGTCCTCACACGGCGGGCCCTCGCAACAAATTTACAAAGAAGGATGTATTAGAATAAATAATCAAATTAATAAAATTGAGCTATACATAAAAAAGAATTGAATGGCTATGTGTAAAAAAATTAATTCCATTGTTAATTACAACAATGAATTAATGAGAAATCAATAATGTCTATACAATATAAATGACAAAAATAAGCTACATTCATTGTTCCTCGGCAATGACGTCATCTGACAAAAGGAGAAAAATAGAGGATAGCACAGTTTCACAAGGCAAAACCGTAATCGATGTGTTGATCGCTCAATAAACATCATTTGATCAGCAATTATCCCATAAGATTAAATAAAAACAATGAAGTGTAAAGAATGAGTTAAAATTTATTAATCTCTACCATAAGATGCATAACACGTAAGTATGTAGAGGTCGAACCACAGAGAGCAGAATGGGTAGCCTATGGTTATTTGTATACCACCAAGTCATTTCTTATGTATATACATATATCGTTTTGTGGGTTTTTTATTTTATATTTTATATTTTATTTTTGTTTTATATTTTTATATTTTATTTTAAATTTTATGTTTTTATAAATTCATTTTATATTTTTATATTTTTATATTTCCTTTCTTTAATCATACAATATAACATATATAAGGCTATATATACAATATAGAGTAATATACTTATAATTACTAATAAATACAAATAAAATACATAATAAATTTGTTTTTGGTTTTTATAAAATTTTCTAATATTTTTATGATTCTCTAGAATTTAGTTAATTTTTATGTATTTTTAAAGACAAAAATATACTAAATAAAGGATTAAATAAATAGGCTGAAATTGATTTGAATATGAAAAATAGTAAATAAGGACCAAAATTATTAAAATCAATTTTAATCGAGACATATTTATATAAAGACAATTTTAGAACAAAAAAATGTATTTTTTGATTTTTTAATGATTGTTTAGATTTTTTAAAAGATTTTGGGGTTTTGTAATTTTTAAACCTTTTTTCCATTTTTAGTGGTTTTTGGTCTGTAACTAAACTAGAGAAAAATTGAGAACATGTAATTTTTTGAAATTTTACTTTTTAATTTTTTGTTATTTTCTAAACTAGACAGTACAAAATTAAGCTCTTTTTTATTTTTTAACAAGTAGATAAAATGTACAAAATTGCAAAATAACTTCAGGGCATGAAAGTACATGGCAAGAGGCATTTAATACTATTTTTCTGAATGTTTAGGAGCTATAATGCTATTTATAATAAACAGATCAAATGCACAAAAATACTTATCCTGGTAGGGGCATATTTGCAATAAAAATAAACGTCACTGGCACAAATGCAATATTCCCATAAATATACAACATATTTAAAACTTTATTGAAATTTTTAACAATATACAAAAATGCTAGGGTGAACAATAAAATTTACTCAGTCATGTGAGACTACATGTGACTGGGCAGGGAAGGACCCAAATGTAATAACAATTGAGTACATGAGCCCATTTACAAAAATCCCATTTTATTTAACATGTTATATTTATTTACAAAACTATTTAAAAATACACAAAAATTAGGGGTATGGTGTGAAAATTAACCCATACGACATGCCATCGGACGACGCGGAGAATTCCACTAATACACATGTTGCCATCCGAGCGGCCGGTACCGCTTCGCTGTGGGCGCTCGAGATTAGATTACCCTAGGTGATTTGATGGTCATGGCTTGTTGCATCCAATGACATCCGAAGGATCTAGAGAGGCTCGATCCAACGGCTCCGACCCTCCCTGTAAGAACAAGGAAGAACAACGCGGACGACGAGCTTCGATCGACACTACAACGCATCTCGGGCAGTCTTCATTTTCTCCAAGGGCTGCAAAAGGGAGCATATGTGCCCCTCTATATGCTGAAAGCTTCAGAATGGCTTGAGGTTCACTGGAGCTCTCTCGAAGGGTCGAAGAGGAGGAAGAGCACCAGGAACCTTGGACGAATTGCAATACGGCTCCAGCTGTCTTGAAAGCTCGTGGGACCTACAAAAAGGTTCATGGGTCGAGGGAAAAGTGCCTCAACACCTTAGCACGTGAAATGGGCGGTTGGCGGAGCGAGGTGGTGTGCCTCCAATAAGCGGAGGTTGGGAGACACGAGTCTCCGGATCCACTAGGGATCTGGGTGGAATGGAAGGCCTAGGGCATGAATAAGCGATAGGAGAGAGATATGGAGGCGGTAGCAGGGTCAGAAATAGGTGGATACATGGTGGAAACGTTCGTCGGAGCGAACTACGAATCGGATCGATTAAGAGAGATCATTACCCTAATCACTAAACTAATCATTGAAATGAAATGCTAGAATTAAAAGCTACCTAAATTAATCGAAAAAAGTGCAACTCTTATACCTGAGGGAGCTCAGGGAGCAGGGTAGCCGGTGACGACTGCCTGTGTTCACCTCCATCCTCATGGAGCGACTCCGGTGACAAAGACGATCCTTCTGTCACGAGGATGCTTCTGTGACCCAAGAAACGAGCTCCTAGACTCGGATTAGTGACCAAAGAGGAGATTGAAGACGGAGGTTTTTTTATAGACAAGTCTTCGCACCCTTATTGACGGTTGGAATGGGGGAGAATCAAGATGATGTACAAAATATCTGGAAGGCCGACGTGAATCTAAGAAGATTAATGATCATTTTTCCTGAAGGAAGCAAGCGTGATTGAAGGATGGATCGAGCGAAGAAAAGGCAAGATATCAGGGGAAAATATAGCTCTGACGGGTCATAGCGCCAGGGGGGTGAGCTGACTAGAGGTCAACTTCGTTGCGCAGCCATGGTCCATGTCAGCATTAAGCGACAAAACAGGTTGGATTATTCGAAAATAAAGAATTAAAAATAGTATTTGACTTTATTAACTTTTTGTTAAAATATGGAAAATGTTTATTATTTTATTTAGTATTTCAATATGATTTTTATTTATTTTTTGGTGTTACTTATTAGTAGTTAATTTTAGGGGGGTTTATTTATAGGTATATTCATCTATATTTTGGCTTATTTTATTTTTATTTTGTATAATTTATTTTATCATCTTGTTCTCTTATTTTATATATTTACAACTTAGTTTTATGTACATAAATATATTTTTATTATATTTTTATGATATATTATTTATACTAAAATAAATAGGTATATATAAATTATATAGGTATACTCATAGGTATTTCATCTATGTTTCATATACATTATTTTATTTTAAGGTATTTTCTTGAGTTTCATTTTAGCTTTATATTTTTAATATAATATAAATAATATTTATAAGAGTATAAAAATATAAAAGAATAAATAATAAAAGAATGAATTTCACTTTTATTTATATACAAGTATTATTATAGGTATTTTGCCTACGTTTTTATATAGACTTATTTTATTTTATGTTTTCTTTGAAATTTTATTCTAATTTCAATATGTACATATTTTATAAATAATATTCATAGTATTACAAAAAATAAAATTGTAAAAATAATAAAGGATGAACAAAATGAATATTTTGTTCTGGGATAATGTACAATGAGGGTGCAAAACCTAACTTTCACACCTCAACTCCAAAATTATGAAACCACCTCCATTAAATAGCTTATTAAAAGTTATATATAATTAGAGATAATTTTTATACATTTTGAGCTTTTATTTGGAAGATATGGGTATGTGAAGTTAGGATTTTGGCTTTTTATTTTGTGTATAAAAAGTACAGTGTGTGTTATTTTTGTACAAACTCAATTCTATATTTTTATTTACATTATTATCTATAACTTTAATGTATAAAGTTTCTTTATTTGATGAATAAATATTAAATAATAAAATAGGTGTCAAAAATGCTTTATTAAACGCATAAAAGAATGGATTTTTATTGTATTTTTGGTTGTTATCTCCCCCTACTTTATTCCTTGTCGACCAACTCAATTCTTTACTTGGTCTCGGGGTTTAAGGTCATAAAATATCTTTGATATTTTATTTTTTCTTTTCTTTTCTTTATTCTATAATTTTGACATTAAAAATTATAATATTTATGCAATAAATGATGAATGATACTTTGTACAAATTAATGCTATTTACATGCATTAGCTAAGGTTTTTAAGACCAAAATAATATAATAAACGTGATGAAATGGAGATTCATCAACCTTAAGGGGTGACTTCCAATCGATAGTAGAAGCATGACTCCAATTCACGAAGGAACATGTTGTATTCATAGTTTTAGCCTAGAATGCCTTACTAAGACCAATATTTTGGGAGCACGCCTCATACTCTCATAAGAATGTTATATTCATCTTTTCTGCAGCTCCATTCTATGGTGGCATATCCCTGATAGAATGGTGTCTTGTAACAACCTCCTTGTAGAGTTTATTGAATTCTGATGAACTGTTGTCTAAACCATTATCAACGAGTAGATGCTTGGATTTTTATGAAATCTGATTCCTCATCAAGATATTCCACTATCTGAAAATCTTGAATGCATTACTCTTGTGCTTTATCATAAAACCTAATCCATTCTGGAATAATCATCGATTAAAAATAAGAAATATTTGGTACTTCCCCAAAGATGGAAAACGAGAAGAGCCCCATCAATCAATATGAATGTAATAAAGCGTCTCTTTCATCAATGAATTGCTTTGATGAACTATTTCATGTGTTATTTTCCAACCATAATACTCATAAAACTCCAACTTGGATTCTTTAACATTTCCGAGTAGATCATTCCAACTAAGGATGTTCATCCGTTCCTGACTCATAAGCTCTATCCATATGTACCACAATTATAGAGAGATCAAGACATGGAATATGTACAACAATTTAGAGAGAGATCACGACTTGGAATACAACAACATTAGAACTGGTAGTTGTAGACCCCTCTAGAACATAAAAGGTCTTACGCTTGGTACCTTGGATGATTACCGCCCTATCTTTCACAACCTGCAATTATCCTCCTTTAACGTTGTAATTATACCCTTTAAGGTTCAAGACTTCAAGAGATATAAGATTCTTCTTCAGAAATGGAACATCACAAACTTCTAAAACAATCCTCACCATTCTGTCACACATCTTGATTTCCATAAAACATATGCCTATGCTTTTGCACAATGCATCCTTCCTTATAATGACTTTTAGACCATTGATGTTCTCATAGGTAGAGAAGCAATATTGATGAGGAGTAATGTGATAGGAACAATCATAATCAATAATTTGCATATTCAAGAAATATGTTTGATCTACAACCAGTGTTGCAAGAGTCAGTATTCAGTATTCATTGGGATGGGTCACTAGATAAAGAATAAAATGGTAGCTGGGTGACTAATTGGAAATATGTATTTGTAATTATTTTAAATAGAAACGTATATGTTTAATACATATAATTTTATATATTTATATGTGTATGGTAATTAATTAATAAGATAAAAGCGTATGTTGAATTACATTGAAATTATCCGCATCTAATTTATATTTTACATTTAAAAATATAACAAAATAAAAAAGTTATGATAATAAATTTTTTTATTAGTTGGTTGAATAGTTGGTTTGAGTTATTCTATTTTATTATCCCACTTAATAGAGAAATCAGATCGAATAATCGATCTAGTCAGATGACTACTGCAACATTGTCAGAGACGGTTAGTTTGTAATCATCATCTGAATTATCTCCTTTTGAGCCACTGCGACAATTTTGACCTTTCCTACCTTCATTGGACTATCCCTCTTCCATTGTCTGGCTTCTTTGTACTAGTTACCGACATACTTCAAATGGATCTTCTTTGATTTGCTTTAGATCCTTTCTTTTGATATTTCTATGTGGCATTATAGCCATTCTTATGGGGTTGTTACCATCCCTATAAGCCATGTATCCCGCGGTTCATAAGATCCATGAGAAAAAGTTCACGAATATGGAGACTTGATCGGACTTATTTAATAGTAATCTTTTCTTTATCAACATGAATGATTGAACAAAATTCTCAAATTATAGAGGCAACAAAACTTATAAAATCTAAGCAACATCCTCATTTTTTATTTTATTGTATATGTTTCTCAAATATTGAAGCAGTGTGTTTAAACTATCTAGATATTTTCTGAAAGGGATGCCTTCTTGCATATTGAGAGAGAATAGATGTTGCTTCAACAACTTGTTGATTAAAGGTTTCATCATATGTAAGATTTTCCAATCACAACCACAAACTCGTGATGGTTTTTTAATTGGTGGTCTCTACAATAATCTCAGCTGTCAAACATTGCATAATCGTTGGGTGCATATTTTATTCTTGCATTGGCAACTTCGAGAGTTTGATTGCCTTTGCCGTATCATTGTCCAATTGTACATGTTTGAGAAAGGCACATATCTTGACCTACCATAGCTAAAACTCGTTCTTGATGTTGAACCTCTCAATCTTCGCATTGCGTGATGTCATTTTCTCCTTGCTTCACATGAATCTAATGACTCTGATACATGTTTGTTACACATAGCAGAAATGGGTGCACAAAACACATATATAAGCAAGCAAGAAAACAACTACAACACAATATCTACAAGGTTCATCTATAATTTTGCTAGGTCTTTGATGGTGGTGGCAGATCACTATCAATATGGTGGAAGAACTAAAGTGTAGAGGACCATTTGAAATGTCGTTCCTAAGATATGTATCATCTAATCAAAACCAATGTTGTAAAAGTCAGGAATTAGTACTGGTTTGCTGGATCACTAGCTACGGATTAATCAGTAGTCGGATGACTAATCAGAATTAATCATGCTTTAGTTGGTTTTGAATTTTATAATTATTTTTAATATATATATATATATATATATTATTTTTTATACATATATTCTTATATATTTGCATATATTTAGACATATTCAATACTATAATATATTCATAAAAATATAAAAATGAATAACATAAACATTCTAACAAATAGCATTGACAGTGAATGAATACATATAAATCATCCATATTTGGATGTTTATAGTAATTAATAACAATTATAGTAATACAAACTAAATATCATAAATTACAGATATGCCTTGAATCTTAGCCAACTGTTATGTCAAACCTAATTGAAGAACCATCTAATGTCTCCCTTGTGGCACCATACCCTATCGGTACGAGGGATCTCACTACCCGATTTTTTTATTTTGCCGTGCGGTTCATTTACAACATGATATATCATGAACTAAATACGCAAGATAAACGTGAGATACAAACACTATAAAAAATTGAGCTATAGTGACGGTTTTTTCAAAATTTATCACTAAATTAGCTATTGTTAAATATATAACGACGATATAATTCGTTGTGAAATGAGTTTTCGTACTCAAAATAGCAACGAATATCATATATGTCGTTATATCATTAGCAACAGTCCACATAGCGACGCTTATCCGTTGCTATTTTTCAAAATATCCACTAATCGTCGCTATTTTTTTAGTTCAAAATTTAGCAATGATTAGTTATAAGTTTGAAAAGTAGCAACGAATACGCGTCGCTATATGGACCGTTACTAATGATATAACGACATATATGATAGTCGTTACTAATTTTGACTACGAAACATCTTTTCGTACGAATAATATCGTCGTTATATATTTAACGATAGCTAATTAAGTGACGGATTTTGAAAAAATCATTACTATAGCTCAATTTTTCTGTAATGAAAGGAATAACATAAAAAATAAGAAGCGTATGATATACTAAGTTACTAACAATGATACGAAATAAAAATAGCGGAATAAAAACATACATTTAAAAATTGGACTAGTTGGTCCGATGAGTCAAATGGGGAGGGGAAGATTATTTGCCGATTAGACCTAATCGAGTTGGCTACCATTCAAATTCGACTAATCGGGACGACTAGTTGATCAATTTACAAGCATATCAAAATCCAATTAGGGGAATACCTAATGAATTAGTATCCTGATGGATTCCCTAATCATAAATCAATCAGATCCGTATGGATGGATTAGAATATGGATGGATTCTCTGAATAATCATGATCCGGAAGGATCTTCGTATCAATCAGAATATGAATGGATTCCGGTCAGTTGGTATACTAACAAATAAACACTCGAACAGTTAAAACTCCGAAGTAGTGACAGTGATTTAACAACTTTATGGTGTCTCAGAATTAAATGGATCTTCTCTGTCATTGATCTTGATCTCGAAGGATTACTAGAAGCCATTTTCCTTACATTTTTTTAAAGTATGCATCCCTTTTGTGTAATTGGGAAAAAAATGACTAGGAAATCTTCATTTCCAACTCATTATTTGCTTCACAATTCTTTTTTAAGATCGATAAATGTCAGTATCCACGGCTTGACACAGGAGTTTGGCACTTCAACTCTGGTCCCTAAAGACACTCGGATTGTTGATATGGGCAGATTAATATAACTGTACGATCAGGATTTTTGTTTCAAATTATCCGCACACGCGATAAATGCTTAATAATTGTCATTTGAATGAAATAATGTATACAAATAGTATTGTTATACTTGGAAAGCTATTCGATTGTTTTCCAAGTCAAGGATGATTTTACATAACCTGCCTGCATTTGCTAAGTCCTATTTACTCAGAGAAATGAAAAATGGTAGCTGATATAGACTCCTGCGACTCTGTGCATGGCCTGACATATACATATATTGTGCTCATGGTGGAGCCTGGAGCAGACCTGTCGAAGGCCATTTCGTTCTTCACAATGCCCTGTGAAGGACCTCATATCATTGCAGGGCTCGCCTTTTATCGAATGAGAAGTCGATGGATATTCGTGCCTCCTCAGTTTCTGTTGCTGATGGTCTCCCAATGTGCAGAGGATTTTGTTGGGTTTCCTTGAACTCGTCTGTTTCTTCTTGTGTTGTGACTCTCCTGTTGTTTGAGGAGCCATCGCTACTACGGTAGTTGGAAGATCCATCCCTTTGCAATCTATATGATGCAGTGATCGTCTTCTCGATGTCCATTCGATCGGCGTCTGATATATGGTTCCTTGGTGAGGCATAGTTGCTGTCCATTTCACTTTGGTAGTATTGCAGAAGGTGCACCGGTGACATCCTTTCGTGCACGGGGGAGAAACGGTGCGGTGGTGTAGCCGGTCGACTTGTCGAATGTGGCGTTACACTGCCAGATTTACGGTTCTCTTTGAGGTGCTTCCGGGCTTGCTGGTGCCACTTCCTGAGAGCTGTTGCTACCCGGTCGTTGAAGATGGCTGGTTTCATGTTAGAACCCATCTGTACATACACCCCATAGCACATTGCATAGTTTAGATGGTTTTTTCTTTCAGTAAAACTTCGTTAATTTTATAATCACTCTACCTGTGTCACCAGTGCATAAAGAGGAAGTGTCACATAGCTACATAATATCTGGATGAGAACCCTGATAAAGAAAAATGAACGATGGTCAGCATCCAGTCTATATATTCTACTCGTGCAATCAAGGTTATGGTTTGATCTTAACAAGTCCAGTCCAGTCTGATCTCCGATCCTTGCCATCATTTTGAACTTCAGACATTAGGATCAGGATCGGGATTAGACTTGACCTGCTGGATTTTCATAACCTTGATCTTGATTTTCTGTTTAAGAATCTCACCCCATGGATATCCTGATGACCACATCTGGCGTGTGCTCGTGGAAGCATGAATTGATGCCGAATTTGTACTGCAGGAATATAAACAGATCACCACAAGTTCAGGAAATCTTCTGGTCATGTTGGGGATATGTTTTCAGTAAATTCAGTAATTGGGACATAAAGATGCTGGCTTCGTTGAGCTTACCGTTGTAAATACGAAGAAGGCGAGCTGGAAGGCATTCTGAAAGTGCAAAAAAATATAACATGCGATTAGGATAAGAGTAAAACTACATCTCAAGCATATGTCAGGAATCTTTGTTAGTTGTAAGCATACTGTGAGCTTGTAAGTATTACAAGAACAACATTTTATACGTCGTATTTAACAACAGAAGATGTTAGCATCTACCGTATCAATTATCTTCCTGTTACTGCTGGTGCTAGAGTTTGCATATTTTTGTGAATTCTAGTAATTTCCTGAAGGTGCTTCCACCTCCTAATGGCAGCATACCTACAGTAGGGAGTTGTCTCTAATGGAGTCTTATTAGGTAGGTATGCTTATGATGGTTTCTTGAGAATAATGTTGTTTGCGCCTATCTAAGCAATTTACTCATGAATCATAACTGCTAGCACCTTTAAAAAAATTTTAATCTCATGTGATCTGTAGCTTAGGCACTGCAAGTACCTGGAAAAGAACGAAGTGGATGAGTTCGAGCAGGAGCTTGGGGCTATTGAACCAGAAATGATGGTCATCTGGCTGAACAACCGGTACGCCCTTAATCACGTCTCCCCTGCCCATAATCTGCACGGCCATCCTCGTTATGATCACTTGGAGTTTCGTCCCCACGAGCAAGAGTATCTGCACATCATGGGTATTTCTGTCAAGATTTCCGGTTTCTCTGTATCAAGAGGTTCGGTTAAGCTCAATGTGTGATGCAGCCTTACAATCAGGGGGATGAATGGGAGCCAGAGGTAGGAGTTCCACCCTATTGCACGTAAAGAAAAATCAAGATCAGTCCATCATGTTTCGGAACATGCATATGTTATTTTCTCTCTAAATCAGGCAGTTGTTTGGTTGCTGCATACCGTGAGTGTTGAATAGCAGGAAGACCACAGCAAAGAACCAGATTAGTGGGCTGCAGAAAAGTGATCAACTGTTAATAATACTACTTTTAGTTATGAAATAAACTGATAGATGTAAGCTTTGCAACTAGGGAAACATTCACAAACTGTTAGTTATTTGTTATAATTGTTGCACATATGGATATATATGGATATTATATCCGGGCTCATACACATGTTTCTATGTCCCTTCTTCAGGAATGGATCGAAGAAAAGAAGGCATACCTTATCCCGACTACGACTTTGAAATCCTCTTCCAGGGAGCGGTTAATGTACTTCTGGAAGTCGAATGTCGCGTGGCTTTGCGGAGCCAAATGTGCCTGATCAATGTCAAAATATGTTAGTTCTCTCCATGTGTATAGCAGAAGAGACAGAAAAACGGCATAGCAAATTACCATGATGAAACCGTGTCTCAGGGTAAGGTAGTCTACTTTGGACACTGACCTCACGAACTGCCTGAAAAAGCACACCTGCATACAAAAATGAAGGTAACATAATCACAATTTAATAGTAAACCGTTTGTTAATCCACATGCTAACTGGAATCTTGGTTCTTCTCCGTCTACGGTGTCAAAAATTTTGAAGTCGAACGTGATGAGTTGGGATCTAGTTCTTACAATCCATGTGAGGACGGTTGAGTCGCTCCAGAAGTTCAGATGTCTCCGGCCGAACGACGTATCCCTCGTGAAGCGGAACCTCTCGGGGTCTGTGGTTTCGAAATCCAATGTCAAGATCAGTGTTTGGTGAGGATCTTCTTCTCCGATCAAGAAGAGGAAGAAGAATTGACGTTACCGTGAGAGAACTGGTAGTCCGCTGTTTTCGTCTCCTGCTCCCACGATTTCCAGCTTCGCATCTTCAACGAGACAGAAGAACTCGAGGTGTTAATCACACTGTTCTGTTTCATATGGTATATGAATGCAGATACAATCATCTTGTTAATTTACCTTCAATCTGCCCAGAGCCAGAGTGAGTATGCAATAGAGAATGTGAAAGACGGCGAGGACGAAGATGAATATGTGGAGCTGATGGATCCCGTCCGTCGATATCAGCGGAACCATCCCCTGCAAGATCAAAGCTCTAATATTGAAGAAGATGGGTACGATCACGTCCTATTAGACACGTCCTTAGATTATTTTACTGGACGGAAGGAAAATTTTCTGTATGATCGGTCAACGCTTTAATATGAAATTTTCTTAAATGCAATAGCATCTCCCAAGAAATCATAATTCAATTTTGTGAATCCCGTGACATGCACGTAATAGTATTGAGATGTCAAATTTCCTGTTAGTTCAAATGGATACCGAAAATATTAAATAATCCAGACCAAATTAATCGAGGAAAAGCACACGTAACACGAAATAAATGTTGGCGTCATCTACAAGGGAAAAAGGAGTGGAGCTCGAATTCTTCGCTGTACAACAGGAGTGGACTATTACTACTATTATTATATATATAATTAATTAATTAATTAGCAACCACACATGGTCAAGTCTGCCTGACCCTTTCGTGTCGGCTCGAAAAATCAGAACAAATTGTGGTTTTCGTTGCATTCATATGAACCAAGCTCTCAAATTCTATAAGAACGAAATATTAGTTGGAATGATTAGAACACAATCCTCATTAGTTGATCCTAATGTATTAGAGGAAAATAATTCGATTTTCTTAATTCGATCTAAATTCGGCAGAAAAAAAGACAAAATATTGTAAATCAATGATGTAATCGTTTGAATCTTACTGAAGCAAATCCGCATATACCTTGGGCTCGCACTTGTCGTACTTGCTCGCGAGCACTCTCCTGAATCCCCCGAGGGGCTCTTGGTCGTCGAGCACCATCGACGTCAAGAGCTTCCTCCTCCCTTCCACCTTCTCCTTCTCATACGACTCCTCCTGCTTCCTGCACGGATGCCACGACGCCCCCACCTTCTTCGAGACACATATGCGTGATATCGGATCCTGCCCGATCGTCAGCAGCAACGATATGAATCCCATCAGCATCAGCTCTGCGTTCAAAAAGACACAATTTCCCTCCAAAAAAAAGTTAGGCGATACTCCGAGGCCGAGGAAAATAAATCTTAAATCTATCATCAGTCCATCGATCTCACCTGCCTTGATCTTCTCCAACGCCTCGTAGAGCGCGGGCTTTCGCTTCTTCATGAACCACTGCGGTGGAATCACGCGAGAACGGATCAGATCAAAACAATCAGAATTGAAATCGAGCAGCTGAATTGAGAGGATTCGGATTTGAGCGGGACCTTGCCAGTGCTGTGGATGAGGTGCTCGATGGCGATGGAGATGGCGACGAGGATGAAGCACACGACGGCGACGGACCACGTCGGGGTCTGCTCGAGGGAGCCTTTGCCGCCCGCCATGGGAGGAGGTGGCTGTGGGCTGTGGAGGGAGCTGAGAGCTGAGATGGATATGGAGATGTGATGCACTTCGGAATTGGAGGGGGCTTGGCTGCCTCTGAGGTATTAATAGAGGGGGGATATTAGTAATTTGCACATGTCACCTTATTCTAAGTTACTATAATGACTTGTGTGAACAAAAAGAGAGCCTGTTGAAACTTTTGTACAGATCCCCCTATATCTTTTTCCTATTTACACGGGTATCCCTGTCCGACCAGTTGGTTATATATGAATTAAATCATTAGTATTATCTTAAACCTTTAAAATGGAAGTTAGGATGTGATTTCCTTTGCTAGCCCTACTCGAACGGAAGGATCGTCGATAATCATAAAAGTTCATTGATATCTTCTTTTTTTGTAAAGTGAGTAAACTTCAACATTCTGCGAATCAATTTTACTTTTGACTCCATTTTAACGATCGATTCTTCTTCTTTTTTACGTTGCTACCTTAACGCTTATTATGGTCCTCGAAAGGAACAATTACTCAATGTTGTTGTTCATTTGTAACAATGTTTATTCTTATGTGTCAGTAAAAGAAAATATTTTCTCTTCGAGAATATTTCACACAGGGATGAAATGGATCAGGTATGCCTATTTTTATATCCATATTCGTTTCATCTATATCGAATACGAGTACGAATACTGATATGATTCATATATGCATTAAGACAATGTTATCCTTAAAAATACGGATACGAATTCGAATCGGATATTTACCGAATCTGAATACGAATCGAATAAAGAACGAACTTCGAATACATATCAAATAAAGATCCAATCCAGATATAAATCAACTAAAGCGTGAATTCAAATATGGATTCAATAAACATGGAATCCGAATACGAATCGAATAAAGACCACATACCAATATGAATTGAGTTTTTTTATCAAAGTTTATAATGATTTTAAAAAATGACAATGAAATATAAAAAAGGTGCATCATGAGAAGAAGGAGCGTCGGAATGATATGCGTTCTTGATCGGAAGCAAAAAGGGGATAAAGTTTCGTACCTTTTGTTCGTGCTCATCTCCAAACAAACGGAAGTTTATTAATATCATCAATATATTGTAATATATAATATTAATACAACAGAAAAGGGAGGCTGCTGCGTGTAGCAGCTAAGCTGGCTGCTACATGTAGCATTCTCACCCAAATTTTTTTATTTTTTTGCGAAATTTCACCATGTATATTCATCTATATATCCCTCCTACATGTCATTCAAATTTCGCGAGAAACAAAGACTTCTAAGCCCTCCATCTAGACCGGGTAATTTTTAACGGTCTGAAATATGTTGTAATCTACCCCTTCTAGATGGACGGCTTAGGAGTCTTTGTTTCTCGTGAAATTTGAATGACATGTAGGAGGGATATATAGATGAATATACATGGTGAAATTTCGCAAAAAAAATAAAAAAATTTGAGGGAGAATGCTACATGTAGCAGCCAGCTTGGCTGCTACACGCAGCAGCCTCTCGGTTCTCTTAATACAATAACACATCATTGTAGCTTATATTACAGTAACTAATATATAAAATACTACTAAATATTATATTCAGATATTCGGATCCAAATTTTGATATTCAAACCATTATTATATCCGTATTAGTATCTGGAAAATTTTCACAACCTGTATACGTATTCGGTCCGTATCCGATTAATATTCAGATATAAATATTCGTATTTGATAACTTTTTGAATATGATAACTACATATTTTAATATATCCCTATTTGTTTTCATCCTAATTTTCACATATCATGTTCTGCGAGAATGACTAGGAAATTCGATGAGTTACCAAATCGTCTTTTTGAGTCATCCCTAAGTTGTCTCCGACGAACTTAATTAATTAAGTGATTTTATTTGATAAAAAAATAAAATAAAAAATATTACAATAATAATAGTGGTAATAATAATGGCATTGTCCATGAAGGTGTGGTGTGGGGGAGCTCGCATGCAATGGTGGACGAGAGACGGCGTGGGGTGCGCTGACCGGGTTGTATTGGATCGACCCACTTGATCAAAACACGCTTTTGCAACTTTGGACTATCGTCTTTGACTAACCACTCGAAATGAAATTGCACCATATATATCTCTATCTCCTCTCTCTCTCTCTCTATATATATATACATATATATAATGTAATATTTATGTAGTGGTGGTGTTCCAGTCAAATTTGGGAAGAAATTCGGACCCTAAGATTAAGATGGCCCACCAATGTTGGCTGGACGTATTAATCGTTTGTATATCCAAATAGATGCCCAATCTTATATGCAAAATAATGTTTTCTTTATTCATGTCTATTTATTTTCATCATTTCACTTTGTGAATATCTATCTAAAAAGAAGGAATTTCTACATAGGCTTTTAAAGTTTAATCATGGATGTCAAAGGGGATCATGTTGTAATTATAGAGGAAGATGTTTCTCAAACTTAGAAAAGTATCTAAAATCTTACTCATCCTATGTGACATGATACATCAACAACTGTGCAGGATCTATGTTTTTGCTTATTGGATGATTCATGCATGGAAAGTTGGTTTATCTACGTCAATGATTTGATTGCCTTTGACAACATGTCAAATCTTTAACTCAATATCGTGTGCTCATGACAGCTCTAGGTCAACTTAATATACATTAGGGATCAACCATGCATTAGCTGGAACTCATGGCAGGTCACCTTCTCCTTCCTCCTCACCCACCACACATCATCATTACCTTCTTCTTTCTTCCCACTATCGCACCACTGCCATCATCGCATTTTTACCCACCTCACCACTACCACTACCCACACCACCACAACTGCCACCATTACCATAGTCGCCACATGCACCGTAATGCATGTAGTTCACAGCTGCACACATTACATGCTCAGTTTTCACCAGACACACAAACGAGCACCACCATCATGTCATCACATCCATTTCATCGCCCCACAACTGCATTCTGCCCATCTCCGATGTTAGCACATGCAAAATGGGAGGTGGGGAGATCCTCTTCCTCCTTATATATTTTGCTAAAAGAAAATTTAATTCTCACAATTCATGGCACGTGACACTTTGGATGACCGGTGAGATGTAGGTCCACCATGAAAAGATAGGCAAACGAGCTAAGGTGCAACTAGCTTAGAAACTCTCCCATCTACCTTTCCTAGCCTCATTGATGTCTTAGCCCCTCTTGTATTATATATCTATATGAGAAGAAGACATCTTTCAGTGAGTTTGGAGGTCTAGGAAGATAAATAGACCCCTCGGTAAAGAAGCAGTAAGGACTTGTATCAAAAGGAAGTAGGATCAAGTATAGATGGTCAAAGGTCACATATACTCATCCACCCACCCCTAGACCAGATGTGCAAAGGAAAAAGAGTAAAGTGCATCACATATATAATGTGAGATGATTTCATGCTATACATGTTATAATGTATGTCATGAGAGAATGAAACAAAGTTAGAAAACCATTGCCAATAGGTCTCCAGCTTGTGTTTTGATGACAAGTAAGGCCCCTACCTGCTCATGTCTCTTCTGATCGTTTAGCCTCACTTTTAAGAGAGGAGAATGCAAGTAGAAGACATTGAAGGATATAGGAGAACCTTTAAGCACATCAATAATGCATGAGGATTGCATCACATACGATCGACAGCGACTAGTTGCACTAATCGTTCGATGCAACGGAATTTAAAATTTTTTGAATGATGAAACCACGTGATCCAAGAACACTTCTCGGATCGTTTCATCTAAACCACATAATAGATAAAAGAATACCTCTTGTAGCGTGATTGTGATCGAGTCTCTAAACAAAGAGACCTACTGTCTCAAGACCGATCTATCAGAGGAGACGCTTGCGAGCGCAGAGGTGAGTAGTGTGCTTCTCACAATCCAAGTAGTTGATCCACGCAATGAATCTATTGATCTTGTATCACGAGATCAAACGTCTTCTTCACGAGCGAGGCGTACCAAAGGAGATAGAGATCCACGAGTCATCAAGGCAGTACATAACGACGATGCGATGACAGTGGCAACCTTCTCTCTAGGACTAGAGTGGACGGCCACTCAAGAAGAGAGAGAGAGAGAGAGAGAGAGAGAGAGAGAGAGGGTCGCACGATAATGAGGGAGAGAGAGAGTTATTGATGTTGTAACTTAAAGAGCAATGGGTGTCTCTTCTTATATGGTATTTTAGTAGTCCATGGATCTTAATCCATGGACAACACAAAAATAATAGATGAGATTGATTTGTGTTTCTTTCAATGGCCATGATCTTGCTATAAAAATACAACAATAATTAATTTGATTTAATTAAATATATATATATATATATTAATCGATATAAATTAATTTCAAATTAAATCAATTAATCTTGGAGATAATTGAGAGAAAGATTAACCTCATCCCAAAAAAGGGGGGACAACCACCGATTCTCTTTAGAGGTTGGTGGCCATCTAACTCCTTGAATTTGAAGGAGGCAATTTTCTTCCAATTCATGAGATTACATTATCTCATGAAATCTCCAATATTTACAACAACATTTGTTGTAAATTATCTCATAAAAATATTTCATAATTATATTGTGAATATTACAATCATTCCATTGGAAATTTGTGAATCATATTCACAACCCAAATAAAATGTAAATTATATTTTCAATTAATTATCGGATGTGAATCAAATTCACATCAATAATTAACCAACAAATATAAATTACAATAGACTCCCTTTAATATTATAAGTCTCATTTATAATATATATGAATAATTGGATAGTGTCATCCACATTATTCTTGTCCACAATAATTAATCACATTTAATTATATTGGATCATAATTATCAAGCATATAAATAATATGAATCAAATTCACATTATTTATGATAATTAAATCACATTTAATTATCTATTTCTCCATGCTTGGATTTAATCTAACAATAGAATTATTTTTGAACTCTTTCAAGAATAATGTGCTTTCTCCGCGGATACTGGGAGATAAGGACAGAGTGATTGTACGTTCCACGTATAGTGACTTAGATATTAAGATCAAATCTCAAATCAAGATCTCATGGACCTCTCATAGATGCTTGATTAAATCAAGGTTGTACATCTAATCTTCTCATTACATCTGAATCACATTCAGATCAATGTCCGACATTTAGATCGAGATTGGATCACTTCTCTACTGAGTGGAGTCATTAAAATTCAGACCCGTTTAATCATTCCCTTGGAATGGAAGCATCATGGATATACAATTGTTTATGATCACATCACCCTCAGGTATCCCCAATACATTTACATCCTGCATACTGGAAGACCTATGATAAACCTGAAGATATAGATCAATTTATACTATCATCTTTAGGGTTTCATCATTAATTTTCTCATTTGATCATTGGGAGGTTGTATCGATCATATGCATTCCAAAATCATATATCATGCCTTCAAATTCTTGACGTGCTTCCGAAGCATGACGACCATGCATGGAATTTGATCGGTCCCAATACCTTAAGAGTGAGCTCATGTCTTCCAGTTCACAAGTGAACATGTATGATTCCTTTGAGAGATTGTATCACTCGTATGCCCTCATATGTGTACCACCTCACCAGTGTATATGCCTTGATTAGTCTATCTACCTATTTGTCCGCCAAATGTACATACTTAGTCATGTAGCAACACATCTGTCTCTAGTCAGAGGATGTGTGCCTATACTGTAACAGTCTACGACATAGGACTTGGTTATCTCAATCTCGTTAAATCAACTCTTTGATCTAACTAATCTGACACCTCCGAATCCCTATTCCCATGCAGAGGACCTACATCAAGAGGTCGATAACATATCGGCCAAATGAGAAAGGATTGTCATCTCCTACTCAGGCTGGAGATCATCTCTTAATAATCATTTTATGGTTCTTGATGAGTTCTCAATCTAATGCCTTAGATAATCCAAGCACCAGCCTCTATAATTCAACTATTGAATCAGCAACTATATGACCATTAGGATGGCCATGGTACATAACCCTAATTGTACAGAGGGATCTTATATTGCACTCATCCATTTAACCTCATATAGGGAGTGAAATAATCAACAACCTTTTATTGATAAATCAAATATTACAATAACATTTATTGTAGGAATGGTTCGCATCTACCTCACATGGCTAACATACATCTTTAGGGAAAGCCTTTGGACCTAGTAGTCTATGTACCAACAAAGACATTTGGTGATATGCCACTGACTATTTGCTCAAATCATCATATATGATTAATTTGTACATTCAATTATTATGGAATGGCATGGAACACGCTGGAATCAGATGTCTCATAGAAGTCTTTCTTGATCTCACTAACTACTCGCACACTTCACTCCATGCATAGAACAAAATGAAACGAGCACGATTTTATGTTTCCTTCACTTTTCTATAGCTTCTTACCTTCTTTTTAACCACTGTAATCATTGGAACAATCTTGTGTACCACAGAAGGCGGGTCTACTAAGTCGTTGTGATGACAACTCACCAATATCGAGTGAGTAAGCAATAATCAACTCACACATATGAGTAAATCAAGCAATCAAAACAGATGTGTGAATCAAAAGTTATTATACCCTACAATAAATGCGTATAATGGAAAGCAGGTAGGGGTTGGACACGAGAATGATATGGTGTAGCAAACATTATTTTTATGAATAAATAAAGCAAGTGTATAAGTATGTATGCACAATTTCAATCAAATGTATGTGCAAGTTTTAATAATAAAATATATATTATTTTAATTTGATTAATTGTACATATTTTATTTTATTTTTTGATTTCTTGATTTTTTATTTTTTTAATATTTAATGCAAGCATATATAACTATATGTACAGATTGCGTATAATATATGGAGTATATAATATAAAATATGTAATAAATATACAAAAATCATAAAATATAAAACAATACCTATTATTTATTATTTCTTTGAAAGGGTTTAAAAATATTTATACAATATCTATAATAATACTTATATAGATAGATATAGGTATATGCAATATAGGGTAATATTATCATAAATATAGCTAAAAATATCAAAATTTGCATAATGAAATATTCTATATTTTTATTTTCTAATATTTTTGTGATTTTTTTGGATTTTTTTGGTAACTTTTAGATATTTTATGAAGGACTTTTTAAATAGGTCGAATTGTCTTGAGATTTAGAAATACTAAATGAAGGAAAAAAATTCTCAAACTAATTTTACTATATAATATGTTATATAGATAAAACTCAAAGATAGAAATGAAAATTTTTGGATTTTTTAAAAAAATTATAATTTTTACAAGGATTTTGGAGCTTTATAATTTTTTTATGATTTTCACTTTCTATTTTTAAGGATTTTTGATCTAGAGGTACAAAATAAAATAATAGATAAATACTAATTTTTGGAATTATTACATACGATATTATAATTTTGTGGATTTTTTAAAGCAAACAGAAAATATTCGTGCACTTTTTTTATTTTTAGTAAATAGGAAAAGGAGTAACATGCAAAATAAAAATTAAAGAGTGAAGGATAATCTCATCAAACATATGAGCCTATTTTTTCATGATTTAGGAGTACATATGATATTTATAGAAAATAGAAAACATGCATAAAAATTAAATAAACGGGTAAGTCATTTTTGTAATTAAAATAAAAGGCAGGGGACTTAATGCAAAATACCCAAAAGTTTATAATAGAAATTCAAAGTTTAAATATTAAACTACACATGTAAGGGTCTAACTGCAAAATGCCCATCTCATGTGGGGAGCCATGTGAGCTGAGCCGATAAGGATATAAAAGTGATTTCCAAAAGTTCAAGGGTCTTCTAAAAATATTACAAAATTTTTACAAATACAGATGAAAGTTCAAATATTAAATATAAATATATAAAAAGGCAGGGGCTGCTTAGATATTTACCCCCACGTGTACTCGATCGTATGACCCCGGATCGTTGACTTGGACACGTGGCTGGCTCTGGATGTGCGACGATGCTTCGGCCTTGGATGTCTGAGATTAGACCTGATATGAGATCAGACGATAGATGGTGCTTCAGATCCGACTTTAACTGGGATGAATCACTGCAATCGACTTCATTTTTCATGACTTACACTTGGGAGACTGATCTTGATCGGATGGTTGGCGAGGGTGCTGTAAGAACTCTCATGCAGCCTCCCCTCTCATCCTAAGAACGCTAGATGGATCTAGGTCTCACTGATCGGTCCCTAGAGCTTGATGGTTCCAACATGGACATGGGGGTTTGTTGTTGGGTCAACCAACCCTAAAATGAGCTCGTCCTGCTGTTGTACCTGCAAGGAAAGATCAACAAGGCTCTGGAGAAGTGAGTTAGGCTTTTATTGGCGAGTTTCGAGGTGAAATGGGGGTGGATGGGTGCATCTTCGGTTAGGGATGATAGAGGGAGCTTGAGACCTTGATTCCTTGCAATAATAAAGGGGGAAATGAATGTATCATATGGAGAACATGGTCAGGAGAATGATGAGCATGGAAATGAGGGCAAAACCGAGTTGTTGCACGATGAAATCAACCTGAAGCTCGATCTCCGGGTCAACGAGGATCTGGGATTTCACACTAACCTACTAATTTAAACTAAAAAATAACTGCATAAATGAAATCATACGAAATATATTACCTAGGAAATGAAAGGAAATGGCTCAACATGGCCAGAACCAAGGAGCAGGACCTCACGGCGAGGATCTCGCTATAGATGGTGGATGTGCCTCTTTTTCCACTCCTCATTGCTGCAAATCACAACCCGACACTCCTGTCATTAGTGCGAGACCTTTAGGCACAATATGAGGGACTAATAATGGAGTAAGAGCGATGAACTCAAGCAAGGCGGTCGAGCAAGGTTATTTATGAACATGGATAAGGAGTGTTATTGATTGTCAGTTGTAGAACAATCGGAGATATGGGTTTCAAAGCTTAAGCATGTATTAGGAATGATCAGAGCCGAGGTTTCATGAAAAATGAAGTCGATTGCAGTGATTCATCACCTAAGAAATGGGGGAGACAAAGGTCTTCTCATCCTGATGGGGGTAGGTGTCTTGGATCGAAGAGTTGACCCACGTCAACCAAGCGAGCCTTCTACTTGGTCCACATGAACCAAACAGAAAAATCCTTTTATAAAATTCTTTATTAATTGAATTTAAAAGAGTAAATGATTTAATTATTTTCGTTAAAATATAAAATATGTTTTTATTTTACTTAGTATTTTATTTTTATTTTTATTTTTTTACAAGTTAATTTGTTAGGTACTAATAATTGTATGTATAGTTATAGGTAAAATTACCTATATATTGTATATTTTATTTTTATTTTTATTTTAGTTTATTCACATACTTTATATATTTACAACTTATTTATATACACTTTGATATATTTTTATGAAGTTATATGTAGACTTAAATAATTATATGTATTAATAGTATATGTATATGTATATGTAATTCATCTATGTATTTGTATACATATTTATTTTTCTTAATTTTGAATGCTTTTATTTTAATATAATTATGAACATTCATTATAAATAATATTTACAAAATTATTAAAAAATGAAATTGTGAAAAATATAAAGAATAAATAAAATGATTATTTTATTTATGTATATTCAATTGGGGTCTAAAACCTAACTTATGCATCTTAACTCTAAATTAGATGAAACTAAATTTATTAAATAGCTAATAAAAGTTATATACAATTAAAGATAATTTTGGTGATTTTTAAGTTCATATGGAAAAGATATGAGTCTGGTAAGTTTGGATTTTGACTTTTTATTTTAAGTGTAGCAGGTACAATATGTAATATTTATGTGTGAAATAAATTTTATATTTTTCTATGTATTGTTTTATGCAACTTTCATGTATAAATTTGATTTCTTTGATGTATAAATAATAAAGAATAAAATATGTCCCAAAACTTATTTATTAAGCATTTATAAATTAGGATTTCTTGTATTATTAGCCATTATCCCCGTACTTTATTCTTTGTCGACCCAGTCATCATGGTGCATAGGTCTCAAGGTTTACGATCATTCAGTACCTTTGGTATTTCATTTATTTTTTATTCTTTTATTTTTATTTTAAATAATGTATTTTATACCATATTTACACAATAAATCTTATGTATTATTTTCTGCAAAATAATGATATATACATGCATTTAACTAGGGTTTGAAGGCTAACATGAAAGAATAAAAGGTGATAAAATGGAGATTCTTCACCTTTCCGTACTTCTTTCTTTATGGTTGAAGTCAATAAGCTTTAGCTCGCACTCTCTATTGAGCGATGAGGTATTTTAAGCCAGTGCTTAATATTTTCATGTTGTGAATCATGGAAGCACACACAAGCACAAACAATCACTCAAGCACGAAGATACATGGATTTACAAGGTTCGCCCGTAACCGGACTACGTCCTTGAGTGACAACGACCAATTTTCACTATAAGGAGAATAAGAAACTATAAAGGATACATAGAACCATAAATCTAGGGGATTTTATGTACTACTCTAGTATAGACGAATCCCTAATACAAGCAGATCCATATATCTAAATGCCAATAGAATAGTGAGACCCCCGTCTTGTTGGTGCATGGTATGATAAAAAGAGGTGCGTATGATGGTTCTCCAACTTTGGTTCAGATGGTTAGGATTCAAGGAATATCAACAATATCCACCTAGAATTGAATCCTTTGAGAAGCTTTACTAATCTTCATCGTACCGCCGCTAGCTCCTCCTTGGGGCTACTACCAGTTATCAACATTGAGTAAGTACAAAGAGTGTTTAAACTTACTCCTAGAAACTACCTTTATGAAAATATCAGTTGTATTATCTGTTGTGTTGACCTTCTTTACTTTTATCCTCCTCTCCGAATGAATGAAGTGATATATAACATCTACATGCTTGGTCCTTTCATGATGCGCCAGATCCCTTGCTAAGCATATTGCACTAAAACTGCCACAATATCCTATAGCCTGATCTTACTGTAGACTAAGATTTCCAACTAAGCCCTTCAACCAGATACCTTCCTTTGCAACTTCTGTCAAAGACATGTACTTTACCTCTGTAGTAGACAAAGTAAGTGATGGTTGTAAGTTATCCTTCAAACTAATGATTGAATTCCTCAAAGTGAAGATATAACTTCTCATCGATATCCTCCCATCAACAACTGCAAAAAAAAGCAAATCTGAATATATAGGAATCAAATACTTAGATCACTTTTGTAGATGATGCTAATGTTTGATGTTCCTCTTAGATAGTGGAAAATCCATTTAACTACTTGTCAATGATCCTTCCCTAGGTTTCCTATGAAGTTGCTAACAACGCTCATAACATGAGTAATACCATGTCTTATGCATATCATGGCATACATAAGACTTTCAACTGCACTAGCATAGGGGGCACGTGGCATTTGTTCCTTCTCTGTGTCTGAGTGAGGTGCAAAAATACTGAGAGATGAGTATTCGCAACAATGGAGTACCTGGAGGCTTGGCTACAATCATATGGGCTCATGTTGAACCTATGATCAATCATGAAGTTGCCAAACTTCTTGTACCAATGTGTGGGAGACTGCTTAAGCCCATACAATGACTTCATCAATATGCACATTTGGTCTTCCTTGCCATGAAATGTGAATCTCTCTAGCTGGCTCATAAGAATGTTTTCTTCAAGTTCACCATGCAAGAAATCTATCGTCACTCTAACTGCTCCAATTTCAACCCTGATGGATGGATGCCTTACCACGGGTGAGAATATATCATTGTAATCCACATTTTCCTTTTGATTGTAACACTTCACAACTAGGCGTGCCTTGTATATAATGCCTTTACTACTTGAGATTCCTATTTTTTTCTTGAAGATCGTTTGCATCCAATGACCTTCCTCCACTTTACCAACTTGGAAAGCTCCCATGTTAGATTCTTATGAAGAGACTCCATCTCCTTACCCATAGAAGCAATCCATTTCCCAAATTCCACTCCAACTATGGCCACCCTGTAAGTGGAGGGCTTTAGAGACTCTACCTCCTCCACAGCCTATAGTGTGAATGCAACCATGTCTTCAAAATCATTTCTATATAATAGATGTATCTCTTTATGAGGCAGATCGAAAGCAACACTTGGTTGCCTATCCTCCATTTGCTCAGATTATGTCTGTTCATCAATAGCTTGATCATGAGTGGTGTGATCAACTGTGTGAGCACTACTTGGTGTTAGTTTGAACGCCACATGTTCATGCACATCATCGCTTGTCCATGCATCAAAAGACTCACTACTCGAGTGAAGCACATAATTCTCATCAAATGTAACATTCCTGCTAACAATAACTTTATGCTCAGAAGGAGACCATATTACATACCCCTTTCCTCCTACACCCTATCATGTAAACACCCCATTCTTCGCCCTTGGTTCTAGCTTTTCTTCACTAACATGATAATAGGAAGCACAATCAAAGACACATAACATAAATTAATCAACATGATTACCAGATCATATCTTAGTCGGTGTCTTGCAGTCAATGGTGGACAAGCGACCCCAAACAAGCTATATTCACAACTTCACCCAAGAATGCTCTACCAGGTCCAGCATAGAGAACATGCACATTACTCTTTCTAGGCGTGTCTTGTTCATTCATTCTATAACTCCATTATGTTGTGATGTATCTCTGACGGTGTGTTGTCTCACGACACCCTCCTCCATGCGAAACTCATCAAACTCTGGCAAACAAATTCCAGCATGTTATCTATACGAAGATACTTTACCTTCTTAGAAGTATGGTTTTCCACCAAGATCTTCCACTACCTAAAGGTATGAAATGCCTCGCTCTTGTAATTCATCATGTATACCCAAAGCATCCTACAATAATCATCAATAATAAATAGAAAATAACTGACACCCCCAAAGATGGGACTCATGAGGGCCACAATAATCATCATGGACGTATTCGAATGTCTCCTATGTCCAGTCAATAGCTAATTGAATTGCTTCATATGTTGTTTCTTGAACACATAATATTCACGGTACTCTAGCTTGGATTCCTTGATATCTCCGATGAGATCCTTCTGATTGAGGATATCCATCCCCATCCCTCTCATGTGTCTTAGTTGCATACGCCACAATTCTGACACTGATCTCACGGATTGTGATACCACTACAATAAACTTGTAAATGTAAACCTCTTCATGATGTATAGGGTTTTCAGCTTATTTACCTTTATGACAACCACCTCATCTTCGACAACCTGCATAGCCCCACCTTCATCATTACACCTATATGCTTTAGATTCCAAGACTCCAAGGGATATCATATTCTTTCTCAAATCAGGAATATATTGTACTTCTGTCACATCCTCATGACTACATCATGCATCTTGATCTTCAAAGAGATGATCCCTACCATCTTCCATGTTGCATCAGTTTCTATGAAAATGTTTCCACCATCTATATTCTCATAAGCGCAAAAATAATCTTCATTGGGAGTCACATGGTGTGAGCAACCTGGATCAAGAATCCATACGTTATCCACCATATTTTAATCTATGATGGCTATAACCATATCATCTTCGAAATATACATCTCTCTGAGACATGACAACAACCATAGCTTTGCCTTTCTTCTTTGGACAGTCTTTCTTCCAATGTCTAGGTTCCTTCAAGTAATTGCATATGCCCTTAGAATTGTGATTCTTTGACTTGGACTTCTACTTTTCCTTCTTTGCGTAGTTACAAGCAGCATGACTCTTTTCATGAGTCATAATCAAACATGTAATATTAGAGTCCTGCTTCTTAGTAGTCATATGTCAAGGTTCATGTGCGCATGCAGACATTCATGAATCTACTCTAGGGTAAGCAATTCTTTTCCCACAATAAACGATCGAACAATCATATGATGGTGGAAGGGAAACCAACAAAACTAAAATGACATTCTCATTTCAATCTTAACATCCACATTTTTGAAATCATCAATAGTGTATTTATGCAGTCTAGATATTATTTATTAGATGCACCTTACCGCATGCATAGCGATAACAAACACTACTTCAATAACAAGTTGTTGGTCGGAGTCTTCATCACATACAGACTTTCGAGTTTCAACCACGGAACTGGATGCGGAATCCTTATCGGCAACCTCTGTGATAATCTCATCTACTAAACACAACATGATAGTCGAGTACACCTTCTCTTCCTACACCATCAACTCGGAAGGTTTGAAAGTCTTTTCCTACTCCTGGTCCAATGATGCCCCAATGCATTGTTGCTTCAATAGGGACCGCATCTTGATCTTCCATAAACGGAAATCATTCCTCCATGTGAACTTCTCAATCCTCAGATTGTACGATGCCATCTTGCTTAATGGTCATGACAAAACCAGATGCTCTGACACTCGTTTGTTGTGAATCGTTAAAGTATGCACAAAAATGAACAATCATGCAAGCACGAAGATACATATATTTACAAGTTTCATTCGTAAATGGGCAACATCCTTGGGCGATGGCGATCGGATTTCACTATATTGAGAAAAACGAAATACAAAGGATATATAGAGCCCTAACCTTAGGGAAATTTATATACTACTCTCGTTGATATGGATCTATGATATAAATTGATGCATATACTTGAATACAGATTGAACCGCTCATAAAAAATTCCGATGCTCGCTGACTTATCAGTGAGACTCCCGTCGTGTTGGAATATGATACAATAGGAAGGGGTGCATACGACGGGTCTTCAACATGAGTCATATGGTTATGATTCAAAGCATATCAATACTTCATAACTAGAAAAATGGTTGTGTGTGTGTAATTACTTAGAAAGTCAAAAACTAAACTAAAAGGTGAAAGTAAGGTTGAAAGTGAAAGGAAAGCTGTTATCGAAACCTCACTTCCTTTAATCTATGTTGACAAGGAATCTGTCGCTGGAAGGGAGATTGTGATATATAATCCCTAGATTATTAGGGAGCAGAAGTTGATTTCATATTTCATGTTCGGGCACAAGCAGAAATGATGCATTCCAGGTCCTCAATGAAATGTAATGAGAACCAGATCGGAGAGGGGTGTCGAGTTTTCATTCCAATTTATAAGAAAGCTACTAGACCATTTCTTAGTTGATGATATTGTGTTATAGAACAAAAAAGTCGGATCTCCTATCCCAAGTGTCGTGTGAGATATCACATGTGATTTCGATAGGTTTTTGAGTTGATCTTTGAGTTAGAAACCATATCTCATTATAAACAGATTAAGAAACAAGTGTAATTACAATACACTCCGGAGCACAAAAGAAGATTTATATAATTTCTAATGTATGTCTAAAAACAAGATAAGATAGCATTATGTCGAGTCTCCTATACCTTTTAAATAAGGTTATAAAGCGATAGTTTATATCTTGTCTTGTTGTTATGAGAAGAAACACAAGCAAATACACATACATCAATACGTGTGAAACATATATACCCATACATAGATAGATATCTGTGCACATACATAAACATACTTATAGGCACATACAATCAATGAGCACATACTTATATCGGATCAAAAAATTGCCCTTTTTGACTTCTAAAAACTTGTACATTTACACCATAACCCTTGTAATCTTTGTAATTACACCATCATACTCGTAAATTGAATTGCAACCCTTGTAATACTATTAGGCTGTAATACAAGAAGATATGGGTTAACTGAAGTAAGATTATCCATATGTGTCACTACAAGAAAAACGAGTTGTAGTCACAGAATGTGGTCACGAAAATTTGTGGTTACGATAATTGTATGACCACTAATTTTTACTAACAACAATTCCGTGACCAAAGTCTTCAAACATGTATGGAGGATACTCATGCAAGGGTTGTGGCCACCACAAGTTCAGTGATTACTTGTAGTGGTCACGACATATTCGTGGTTAGAGAACTCTCACGACGAGACTTGTAACTACGACTACTGGTCACGATGTGTTGTGGCCAGAGCTCAATTCGGTGGCCACAAGCTCCACATTCGTAGGCATAGTTCTGTAGTCACAGCTTATTTTCCTTGTAGTGTATGTATGTATACAAGTGAGAAAGCGTGCGAGTTAATCCATAGCCTACGAGAAACCAAACATATGATCGATCACCAGGAATCGTAGAGTTCTCATTTCCCGTCAATAGTGATCTACGTCTAAAGTATGGCAATTAAGAAGAAGGTAATTGATTTAAAGCATACGAAGACGAAAACCAAGGACATGTATGAAATGGAATTTGGTCAAAGTGTGGGTTCTATATATAGTATCTTCACCATTTCCTCTCATCAATGCATGCCGTGTGTTCCATAGGTTAGAAAGTCTATAGATGGTCTGGACTCGATGTACGTATGTACCTACGTAATAAAACCCATAAAGCCAATTAATCACATTACATCCCTAGTCAAACGTCAAAACCCATACATCCACGTACCTATAATTTCAAAAGAAATACGATCCCAAACCATGGACACGTACTTCTGACAGTAACTAATGCTTACTTTTGATAAAATGATAGAGATTTATGATTTGCATTGGAGGACGGATTGTCTGATGTATTATAGCACCTGCTATAACGCATGCATCCATCTGATACTGTCTCCTTACGAGGGTCGTCCAATCTTCATCGGACGGATACCTGTATTACAACATATGCTATATTAAGACGATCCTCGTTGTTTGCCTTGTGGGATAGAACGGAGATCGGATCTTCCGCTGCGGGGATCCTGATCGTTGAGTCCTGAATGGAAGGTCGGGATCGTTCACTACGACTCCCTTCAGAAAAAGATAAATCGTAGTCTTTTCTTAAATACATATATTAATTAGATATAGCATGTAATTAGATATAGCATGAATGGAAGTCGAGTTTTTCGTCAAGCAGCTAGCTAGTGGTCATGATATTACAATTGATTATCTGAAATGACCTCTAGGGGCTTTGAATGTTATATAGTTGGAACGATTGTTTCTCCAAGTCTATCAATAGTCAAGATGAATGAACAGTGTGTCTACAATCCAAAGGTAATGGAAGGATTTACAATGATTGAACAATCACTACAAGAAAAACGAGTTGTGGTCACGGAATGTGGCTACGGAAACTTGTTGCCACGATAATTGCGTGACCACTAGTTTCTACTAGCTACAATTCCGTGTCCAAAATCTTCAAATATGTATGGAGCATATTCATGCAAGAGTTGTGGCCACGACAAGTTATGTGGTTACTTGTAGTGGCCAGGACATATTCATGGTTAGAGAACTCTCGTGACAAGACTTATAGCTACGACTATTGGTCACGACGTGTTGTGGCCAGAGCTCAATTCTGTGGCCACAAGCCCCACATCCGTAGGCACAAGTCTGTAGGCACAACTTATTTTCCTTGTAGTGGGTGTTATATAAACCCTATACGTGATGTTCTACTCCCCATCACTATGTAATGCAAGGACGTATCGTGTTATCGTATGATCTCATTAGTGATTGTCTTCTTATATAAATGTGTTTTGTTACAGGTTAGATGGGTACAAGGATAGAGGTTTTAAAGCGATACACAAGGAAGGCTAAAGAGTAACGAGAAGCATTATTGTGTGTGTGTGTGTGAATTATATTAGACATTTTTAACTAGATAACACCTCTTGTTTTAACTATTTTAACTATAATAATTAGAGGATTTTTGAATATCCAAAGTTTCATATCCGAAGCTATCTTTCAAGAAATTGCTTGAGTTTTAGCAAAAACGAGTCTACAACTCTTAGTCTTTTTTACCTCCCACCGATAGCTTTACTATCGGGGGGGGGGGGGGGGGGGGCTTTCCACCGGTGGCTTTACTTTCGTAACAACCAAGGAAATTTCTCGATCCTCAGAATAATCGAAGAAAAAGAGCTATTAAAAAAGAACCACGGCAAAACTTTCCTAGTTCTATGCAGGATTAGTTGATATTAACTAAGCTGGGGTCATTAATTTATTTAGACCCCAAAGAGTGGCTGCTTATTTCTTTCTTTGCTTTCCACTATTTATTTTGTTAGTCTTTGCTTTTGTCTCTTAACGTGGAAATTGTATTATGTCGTATCGGGTGTGCTTGAGAAATCTCAATACTCTAGAATCAAATTGGATTATGGTACAAGCAAAGAACAATCTAATCTAAATCTTCTTTTGTGTCTTATACTTTATACATGAATAAACATAGAATCTCTCATCCTATCTTGGTATGTCTTCTGCTGCCTTCATTAAGAGTTTGTTTGTTGCGAACAATCATTCTAGGCTTCGGAAGATACTATTATGACATGAATAAGCGAGAAGGCTTACAAGTCCAAAATATTGTTGAACGATCATTAATTCTAGGGTTAGAAGATCTTTTATTGTGACATGAATTAAACAAGAAAGCTTACTAGTTCAAAATAGAGTTGAGTGATCATTCTAGGATTGGGAAGATCTTGTTATGACATGGATTGAACGAGAAAGCTTACAAGTTCAAAATAATGTTGATATGGAAAATTCAAAAACGATCTAACTAGTGACCACTCAAAGGAAACTTACCGATCAAGAAGCTATCCAAGGATGGTCTTTAGATTTCAAGCGATTCAATCTTCCATCGTGAAAGAGTTACAAGTTATCAGCGATCACTCTGTAATGCTCCTTCAAGACGATTAGATATACCGCGACCTAGGTGTTATAGATGCAAAAAAACATTAATGCACAACTTATATTAGGGGTTTGTCCTAATTGATTCCAACCATCCAAAATTTTTAAAGTATCTAAGATGTCCAAGTATCAAGTAGTATACGATCGTTTGTCATATCTTAGAATTTCTAATCACAAAAATGGTCAAAGATAACGAATAAGCAAGCATTTATTGTCATGTCTTCCTTAGTTAAATAGATATCAGTAAATATTATCTTGTACTTGATCTTTAAATTCGACACAAATATCGTGTTTGTTGTTATATTCCAACCAACAAATTATATACCAGTGATTATCCGTTGATTTTTTCCTTCCAACGTTTGTTAAATATATAAATGAAAAATACATATTTAAAACAATTAAGTTGCCATTCACATTCATTGCTAATTTCAAGAACAAAAGATAATTTTACAACGAATAATATCGTTGTATTTAACATCGTAAGATATGACGACGTATATTCAATTTATTTGTTGCTTTAAATCAATGCTAGTGTAATAATAGTAAGGGAAAAAAACATGCTATATGGATTGTAATCAAATAGCAATAATTATCATTAAATTTTACTATAAAAATTCATTTCACAACAAAAAATGTTAATCGCTATATATATTACCAACGAGCGAAATATATAGCAATAGATATCAAAAATTTATTATCACAGACTCGTTTAATTTCTATTATAATGATTATCAATCCATCTAAAATCATCTATTATACTTTGGACTACAACTTATAAATGATTGATAATGACATGAGAAATCCATGTTATTCGGTATGTGTAATACCCTCAAACATAGTCCCACATCGAAAACTTGCGAAGCTTGAGAGTGGGTTATAGAATAGAGGATTACAATTTGATAACTTGAGCATAAACATTTCGGGTGCTTGTCAATGGGTCCAATCGGATCCAAGTTCAACAAGTTGTCAAGACCAGTTTCCTAATAATAATTTGAAAACCTAAGCTCGAGATGTTACATCGTAATACAAACTTACAAAGTATAGAAGTTTGATTAATGACCTAAATTCGATCGCCGTAAAGAGACATCTACGGTAGAAAACATCACAAAAAAGAGAAAGAGTCATAGGATATGGAGGATAAGTCCACATCCACAAGCATAATGTCTCCTCGACTTATATATATAAATATTCAAAGGTTGAATCATAATAGTTTTTAGCATCATCATGCGACCAGAAATCTTCAAAGGAAAACTTTTGACAATCGACGTCCAAATAGCTTGGGGGATTTAAAAGATGCAAGGTTTGCACAAATATTTATTAATTTCATGCATCATGCTTACACTAAACAATTCTGATCTTATTGATCCTCCAACTAATTCAATACCTAAATTACATCTCTCTTTTTTTTCCAGTTAAGACTATGCTTTTCTTGTCCATTGACAAAAAGAAGTGGGTCAAAAAACTACACCAGACATGTAGATCGATTTGGGGTAGTTTGTATATGATCCCCATGGTCCACAAAATGTCAAATCATATCGATTTAATTGGAATCTAAATCAAAGGACACTGATAACATACGTTGTGAACAGGATAATGGGACTTTAGAACCTCCCACGGCATTGACCATTGACTTGTGATGCCTACTTATTACATCATGTACATGCAACTTCTTCATGTTCCTCTTAGAAGGCTTTGTTCATTTGGATAATCAGCACTGGAATAAATAAGCGCTAGAATAAGAGGTCAATTTCTCGCCCGACACGGTTCCCAAGAGCACAGCTATTCCATTTACATCCATTATTTCACCTTATTCCACCCTTATTCATATTTTTATTCCACATTACCTATCCTTGTTCTTCCTTATTCTTCTTATTCCCCATTCTTATTCCTGCTTATTCCCAAACCGAGCGCCGTCTAAAGGTCATACTTCCATTGCTTCCAAAGCCAATGGCATGCATATCTTGCAAAGCTAAATAAAGATAGATTCGTGCCAACTCGTCGGACCGCAACGAGGGGACTTCAATTGATTTTTCCGAATAGTATCTATAGGAAAGGGAATCACTGCTTAAATTGAGACTGCATATGAGATCAGGGTGAATTAGATATGCCTCGCTTTAAATATATACTCACATGGAATGCTCTGATGTGAATTATAAGAAGTGGGATCACTATATGACAACTTGAACTTATGCATTTTGTATCCTTTCTATTGGATCTTTCTGGACTCATATTCAAGATATTTATAAGGCCAACATTCATATAAAATGACTCAAGTATAAGTCGAAGACAATAAATTGTTCGGAGCTAAGATTTCTTTGATAGTGGAAGAGCATCCCAATAGTTGACCCACTCGTACAAAGAGTTATGATCAAGGACGATGCGAAAATAAGTGAGTGGTGTCATTATTACATAAATCGGGAAGTGTCTATCTCTCTCCACGAATCTCAACTCAGAGACAGACAACACAAGCATGTTATGTAAGCAACCACATATGCACAATATTTAGCGTGGACTCCTTCGTTTAAGGAAAAAATCATGGGAGAGATCACTCACCTCTCATAACTCATCACAAAAGATTCACTATAACATAAGCTATATGTTATGTTAGGGCGAATGGGAGATACATTGCTCTTGATCAAGCAAAGCCTATTTCGATTACATCTTCTCTCTTAAAAGAAATCCCTTATAATTAGAAACCCTCCCCTCCTTATACATGCAAAAAATGTTATCAAAAAGATCTTAATGACCAATCTCAATTAGTCAAGAGTATACTAAATTTAATTTAATCATAGAAGAGTGATATTGTGGGAGCAAAAACCTATGAGAGCATGAGAGCAGTGATTCTGGACCATTGATTATGTCTTCTCTCTCATGGTCTTACTTCTCCTAGTTGAATCTAGTGGTGCACAATGATTGCTCTCATGCCCTCACAAGTTTTGGATCTCATAAGATTACTCCTATGTAGTTTTATAACTAAATCTAATCAAAATATAAATATTAAGAATAGTTGTAACATCTTAAACATAGTCTCATATAACACCCCCTCCCACACACACACATAATGCAAGAGTGAATTATAAGAACTGGTTATTTTCTTTTTGACAACCGGAGGTGTAATAGTAGTTTGGGTGATTGCTACCATGCTATCTAGATCAAGAAAATAAAATCTAAAAATCCAAATGATGAACTTGGTTGCAACTATAAAAAAACAGTAGCACAAACAATTGTCAAATGCAATCATCACATTTTCTTACTTTTATTTACCATATTTCATCTTCTAAACAATTGAAACCCACTCAAATTAACTTAGCTTTGAGTTGCATTCACTAGACTAAGAAATTTCCTTGGTCCTTTTTTAAGATGGAAATACAAAACCCCCAAAATTAACAGAAAAATCAATGGAAACATTGAAATATAATTTTTTTAAAGTAAATTCCAAATATTTAGAGGTCATTTGACACAAAAATCTTATTTTAAAAATGATCCTTAATTTCTATCGTTTAACTTTTTTAAAATCTTATTTTTTTTGTTTTCTATTATTTTAATTCCATGCCTATTTTTAGAAATACTAAAAATCTTTGTAAAATATAAAAAAGACCCAAAAATATTCTTGTTGACACCAAGAATTCTAGGACAATTGAAGGCACGTTATCATTAGCCCTATAGGAAAGCATTCTCCACGCTTTTTCTCTTGTTCAAAGACATTCAACATCATGGTTATCTTCCCCCTCACCTCACAAGGACATAGTACTAAAGTGGGGCACAACATTGTGAGCTAAAGGCCGATAAAGCAATCATAGGCTGAAGCAAGATGGACGTTTGTCAATATAAGACAAGTAAATGATAATCAATTTAATTATGTTTTTTTATTTTACACCAATATATATTAATTATATGCTACGTAGGCAAGTAATTAAAAAATTCGATAGGAGTCTATCTCAACAGCCAAGAGCATTCAATCATATAATGATAACATTTCTAAGCAAAAGAGAAATTATTGCAATATCAATCATTTAATCAATATCTTAATTAAGCAATTGTTCAATGTCATAAAAAATAGTATTTAGTTCTTTTAGAGCTAAATCATAGATCAACCAAGCAATCTGGGTTTTTTTAAGCTTTAGAATGAGGAATCTTATGGAGATATCATGAAATAAGATTATATCATATTCTGAAGATTTGATAATTAATATTCCATTGCGAAAAGAATTCAGAAGGTTTAGAATAATTGACTTTTTTGGAGATTGGATGTAGTTACTAATTCATAAACTACTTTTGGTGTTATTCACTTCCTACTCTGCAACTATATGAATTATTTTCCTTCATCGTGAACCATCGATTTGAGATTCCCAGCCTTAAGAAACATATATCTCAACAGTATCATACTCCCATCAACCTAGCTAGTCTCAAGCATTGCTACAACACCGACTCACACTATATAATTGAGGCCCGCATCATTAACACAACTACTTAATTTTTTATTAATTAAACCCATTTAACATTAATTAAATATTAATATACTCTTGATTAAATAGGCTAAAATACATATAAATAATGAGAGTGGAAGGAAACAAGCCCTACCATCAATCCCAAGCACTCACTCAGAGGAAAACGATTGGATTGAGGACCGTCTACGGTCATCACGATGGAGAAGGTAAGCCTAATTTTCAACCTGACATACTCAAGACAAAATTTCAACCCGACATACTCAATCTTCTATTCTATTTGATTATACTAAGTTCAGCACAATCTTCACCATCATTGCTAGTCTAATCTCTCTTCATTAGGTCTAACTCTCAAAATCATAATCAGTTGATATACTTCATAAATCCATAAATTAGAGGGAAAAACAACAAACATATCACATACATCTTGCTTCTCACTCCATTTAGTTGGCGGGATTCTCTGCACTTGTTTGTATACGAATGCGTGAGTTATACCTTTACTTGATGGACAACTTCAAATCTTCATTTTAAAGGGATTTTATACAAATGCCATTGTCTTATAATGCTAAAATCTGGAGTCACATCATATAAATAAAGATAAATTTCTTATCGTTCAATAAGCATCTAGGATTACTGCAGTCTATGATTAGTGCATGTTGGGAAGAGTCCATAACAATAGATCTTAAAATAATAGCACATCTCCTATTGGCCTTAACCGCCAATCTTGTTTTTACAAATTCTTTTTAATTACACATGATTTTACTATAGCGACCAACATCTTTATACCTCATATTCCATGTGCGGCCAAATTGACTTCATTTATGTGAAATTTACATTAGGTTTATATTTTACTTGTTTATATAGATTTTCTATAATTATTTTCACTTTCATTCATTCGTTTTTTGCATTTTTAGCTTCTTCTATGTTTTTTTCACTATTTTTTGCTATTTTCTTCCAAAACAATTCCACCAAAATGTGTATTCGTTATGTTTCTTCTAACAGGTAATTTTTCTACAAATTTTCATGATTTTTTTTATTTTTCTTTGATTTTCGAAATTTATTATTTATTCAGTTCTTATTTTATTTTTAAGAGTTCATTGTCTTTGGAAAAGTTATTCATCCTCTAGTATTTTTATTGCATCTAAACTAATATTATATATTTATAAAATACAAAGTGGTTATTTTGTATTCATTTTTAGAATTGCATTATTATTTTTTATGATTTTTAAAATACCAAACAAACATAATATCTTTTTCCCTGATTACACACTAATTGCATTTACTATTTTTTAGCATTTTTATCCATGTATTACCTTTTAAAATTTCCAAATTAAATCCAAAACATGTATAAAATTTTAATCAATAAAATTTATTTTCATCAACTTAAAAATGATTTTAGATTTTTATCACTTGTACCCCTTCTAACTTCTGCAATATCAGTTATGCCCCTCATTCTTTTGGAACATCAGTTGTGTCCCTAACTTTCTGCACTCTTATCCCTTATGCCATTCCATTAATTTGGCAGTCCATGACTTGAACTAAACTATGTGTTATTCAAGCTGTTGTGTGGTTAAAAGATGCATAACTTTCAAAACCAACCCGACCCATTCCTCGTCTACCCAAACCTTCCACACCGACCTCCTCCTCCATTGACCACCCGATCCCAACCTCCTGCACCACCACCCCCCCTCCTATTCTTCTCGATCAAGACTGGATTAAACCTCTCGTCGCTTAGATTTGATTTGCAATAACTTTTCATGCCCTCATTTTCAAGCGATTCTAGAGCCTTCATATTTTTTATTTAAACCCCTCTAGGAACTCCTTTTCTCGCCAATCCACCATTTTTCCATGTACTCTTGAATAGACCTCCCCCCAAGTGAGAGTCCTTGTTCTAGTTGGGCTAACTATTCAAGACCATCGACAATACCTCTCTAACGTCGTCGTGTGAGCCTCCTTTTCTCTCTATTGAAGAGTTCGGGCATCGACATTCCCCATGCATACTTCCTCCGCTTTTCTATACACCTTCATCCACATTTTCTCCTAATGTTCGTTAGATTGCTACTCTGCTCTTGTTTTGCTTAGTTTGTATAGACTTTCTTCAATTATTTTTTCGTTGCCTTAATGTTTGTGATGTGTTGATGTTTACATATTTGATCATAACATGATCCCATGGTCCTCTTAAATTAACCGGATCCGAGGTTTAAATCCTATTTTAACCATTCTCTAAGTATTCATTGATCCACTTCATGTTTTGAGTCCAATAATATATGCTAAAATCTGTTGCCTATGATATATCATTGTATGAAAAAACTAGCCTCAGGCATATGCCTCGAGGTGAGATGGTCCTTTTTAGCCTCGAGGTGTATGCCTCGGTCTAGTCTAGTGAGGCATGTACCTCATAACGCTGATGCGTAGCCTCAAGGCATTTTGCGAGACATTTTTCCGAGGTATTTTTTATGATTTTGAAGGTTTACTTGATAGTTTGAGAAGCTTATAAATATCTACTCTTTTAGGATAATGATTATACGCGATAAATGCCTAAATCCGATTTTTCTTTCGTGCACATAACTTCATATTTACTGTTAATTGTGCCTAACTATTTCGCAAACTTGTACTATTACTCTTCTAATGAATGAATTCATAAAATATCAAATCCAACAATACTCATAAACTTAATGAGATTTTCTATATATCATGCAAAATGGAATAGAAAGGGTTCACGATTTATCTTGTTGCCATGTATTATATGTTTGGTATATAACATAAATTTCTTCTATGTATGTTCAATCGTACTTTTGAATTACAACAATATTTCAAAGATTTTAATCTACCCAAGGTATTTCTTTACCCCATTGTTTAAAAGTAAATGTATGTTTGTGATGCGTATGGGCATCAACTAACCCAAGGGGCACAAGTAATAAAGTAAAAGAAGGCAGAGACAGAATTCATACTCCAAAGAAGAGGGGGCATAATTACTATTACAATATCAAAGAAGGGAGTTATCTAAAAATCCTAAACTTTAGGTTTAAGTTTGAAATTTATTTTCAACAATTATCAATTTATTTTGTAAATTAATGATTTAGTTATTCTTTTATTTATTTAAAGTAATTAACTCCAAAAAATATCTATTTATTTTATTAATATCACATTTTGAATATTTTAAAAAATAAAAAATAGATTTTTTTTACTTTACTTTTTCTAAAAAAACTATGTTTTCAAGTTTAGTCAACTATATATAAAGGATTTGGTGCGACTACTCCTAGGGAGTCAACTTAGTTACCATCCCCATTATTTTTTTATTTCTTATGGTATTTTCTATAAGGATTTAATGGGGTTACCCCTAGAGTGGGAGCCAACTTGGCTACCCACACCTTTGTTTCTTTTATTTCTTAAAGTATTTTCTAAAAACACCTAGAGGATCTAGTCAACGATATGGCACCATGTTGTCATTCAAATTTTGTGTGAAACAGACATTCCGAACCCTCCCATCAAGAATGGATCGATTTCAGCAATTCTGAGACCACTAAAATTTGACAGGCTTGATGGATGGGATATGAGTCTCGAATTAAGTTTAAAATTTGAATGAGAATACATTATCATATAGCGATATAAATTCCTCCAGATATTTTCAGAAAATACCTTAAGAAATAAAAAAATAAGTTTGAAGGTAAAACCAAAACCCTTTCTGAAAAAAATATGGAGGATTTAGTCCACTAGATGACAACATATTGCAATTTAAATTTCATGTGAAACATACATTCCTAACAAGTCCATCTAGAATGAATCGATTTCAGCAATTTTGAGCCACTAAAAATTTGACAGGCTTGATGGATGGGATATGAGTCTTGAATTGAGTCAAAATTTGAATTAGAGCATGGTGTCATATAGTGATTTTTATACACCTAGATGTTTAAAAAAACCTTAATAAATAAAAAAAAGTAATGGTTGGGGAGCCAAGTTGGCTCCCCCAAGGGTAGCTACATTAAACTTATATATAAATTACGTAATATATAAAAAGAAAAAATAAATAGAAACATAATTACGTTTAATATAAAAATTTAATTTATTTAAAATCATTTTTCATCTCATCATTTTTATTTTAGATTAATAAGGGTTTTAAGATTTTCAAAATTTCTTGAATGTTTTTATAAGTAGACTTAATTTTGGTATGCTTAGAGCACAAATGACAAGGATATATTGTCATTATTGCGATTTAAGAAAATATGGGAAGCCATATGATGGATTCACCACCGTGTTCCATTTATTCAGATTAAGTAGTTTTATAGTTAATTTAATTTGAAGAGCTGACAATTTTAAATTAGGTTAGTTTTATTTTTTTATCATTTTGTGGAAAAAGAATACGCTCAATACCACTATTTTCCCATCCACTTTATTCATTAGTTATTTTTTAAAAAAGATACTAAAATAACTAGAAATAAATCAATCAATACAAAATTTGATATCATAACACGACTCCACTAGCATACACACTAGAAAATATCAGAAGTAGTGTAACAATTTACCATGAAATCATCGAGGCAATTTAAACAACTTTGCATATTGCAATCAATAAACTTATCCTCAGATCCACTACTTCCAATATGATGGATATCAAGATTTTCAACCTAGTCAACCATCAAGTGAACTTATTTACACAAATCATATTGCGCCCAAAACATAGTCTTACATCTAGCAATCAGAAAGTATGATAATGACTTATAAGTAGTGGAGACTACTACTAAATAACATGGGTATAAGCCATTTATGTAGTGGTCAATGGACTCAGTTGGACTCGAACCCAAAAATTATGATAGGCTCGAGAAGTTATAAAATTATATGGGAATGTGTTACATTTGATAGTGGAAAACGACTATACAAGAGGTGGAGCTATTCATGCTAAATAGATAGGATGAAAGGACTATCCAAAGCATGCATGCATCGTTATTATTACAAATAAGTGATGGGTTATATTGTAACGTGGATGTTGCGTAAATAAATGATGTAGCACTCCAAACGTAGTCTCATAATTAGTGATTAGAATGTCTCACTCTAGTAATTAGAAATTGTGATAGTGAATTATAAATTGTGGAGATCAATACTATAAAACATGAGCTTAAGCATTTTGGACTGTGGTTAAATGACCAAGTTGTGACTGAGTCAATCAAACTATGATGGACCGATTATATCTGACAATGGCTCAGATCTGGGACCAAACATTGCAAGTCATATTAATTATCAAGATACAAATCATTCAACATATTCTCCTGCGAATTATCACTCAACAAATACTTGATATAATATACATGGTAATAATTGTTCTTGGACAATTTATTGTGAAAATATATGTTTACCAAGCTTTATTTATCTATATTTCTCTAATAATAAGAAGAATGAAATTGTATTTTTTTTCCTTTAATGGATGAAATCTCAATCAAATATAAATAAGCATATATTTTAATTATATGACCATTCTAACTCTCTCATAATTGTTTTAAGTAAGCTGAATAGATTGAAACATACCAAGATGTACACTTTTCCTTGATTGATTTTTTTAAATCCTGACATAAATATTGTTCTAGAAGTTTTGATATCTTAAGTTAAATTGTATTTAAGTTATGTGATTAAAAGGTGCTAGTTCTTTCTAAAAAAATCTGAATATCAAGTACAAAGGAAGACATAAAAGTATCATGTGATATCTATCATTCATGACTCTTTCCTTCCTTATGGAGAAAGATATACATGCATACTCTAAGGTCAAAGATTTTGCACTTCTTCCTATAAGCCATCGATAACTTTAAACGCATTGTATGATTCAAACATGTGCTTTTTTAAAATAGAAAGGAGTGGTCAAGTTCAACTTTAATAATATGATGATAATACATAAACATTTAAAATTTGTTCTATTTGGAAGTTTTCTGTGAGAAAACCGTCTAATGAAATACTTAATTAGGGACTGATGTCGACTTTTGGGTATTGCATGAAGTTGTGAAAGGTACTGAAGTTTGTCTTCCTTGGAGAACATGTGAGAAGAAAACAAGAGAGGCCTAATTCTATTTTAGTTAATTAGATCCCTCGTTCTCTTGGTAGAAAAAGGTACAATGCCAACAAACAATCCTATTTGTTTGGGACACTCCTCTCGTCCTCTTGTGACATTTCTATTGTTTTTTTATTTTGCTCCTGTTATGCAAATGTAAAACAAATAGAACAAGGCGAGAAGCAACATTATTTATTTTGATGTCATCCTCTTGTATTACCTTCTTCTTCCACATCTCGAATGAGCTGATCTTTCTTTGATACCCTACTTGTCAATGCATATGCTTACCTAAGGCGGTCAATGACATGATGTCTTTTTTTTTGGCGACTCTCTTCACAACAACAAATATTTTACAAGGCCTTGTGATATCTTTCTATGTTAAATTTTAGTTTTACGATATCATTTTATGTTAAATTTTAGTGTTGCGATATCATTCTATGTTAAATTTTAATAACAAATTTCATTCATTATTATATAACCTCATACATTTGAACAAAAAAGTTATGAGAAATGTATCAAATATCTGTTTCTATATTCATCACAAATTTCAATCTATAATAGATGAATTTATAATGAATAATATTCATTATTAATGTTGAATGTCATATAATATAAACTGATCTTCCATTTAATAGTTGTTTTGCTTTGCAATACATATTAGTCATTAATTAACATTGAAGGTGGTCGTAACATTTATGGCAAGAGACCCCTTACACAGAAGCAATGTCACCAACAATGTCACAAAGATATATGGTACCAATAATTTGAGATGAACTAACCAACACGATTGTTATCATCCTTACTCTTAAAGATATCTCTTTACATTTTTTACTTTGCATCAATCACAATTTGGTCCTTTACAATCCTAATATTTTTGTGGAAGCATACGATTATGGTCTTTACTAAAAGTCCCAACAAATAGAATATAAATTGCCCCATTAAGTGGCACCACATTATTTTCTTTTGCCACCTCTTAGCATGATATTAGGAGGACAAAACATCTTTGCCCATATTAGGCTAACCCCTTTCTTCATTCCCTCATCCTTCCTCATGTTCTCTCCTTCACTATCACGTTGATCTTCGATATATTCATAGAGTCTACATTGGTTCTCGATGGGAGGTATCTTCTTACTTTTCCTCGTCGATTTCTCACTATTCAAGAAGACCACTACCATTACACCACCATCATTGTCCACCACCTCCATGTCCAAGCAAGTTAAAGAAGTAACCCTCTTATTATTTCTTTCATTGTATACTTTATCCGAATGACACCTTTGTATAGAGTTTAATTTCGAATATCTTATATTCCAACCAATAACATGAGCAATATGCATATTGATGAGGAATATAGAGATATTAGTGAGGTGTTCACAAAAAGGAATACAATTTTTCTTTCAAATTTTCATTCACATAGAAAGTGTGTATGTAAGAGCAAATACACACGTATGGTTTCAACAACTATAAGGATGTATTCTTTAATTGCATATGTATATCTATCGATATTTTATCTTTCCCCACTTTGAGGTTTTAAGAGATAGATGTTCTTCCACCTTAGCATTTCTTTCGCGTAACTATTGTGGCTCATTAAGGTATTTTGAGGACGATCTTCATAACATAACTTTAACCTCGATTACAAACCATTGTATATAAGGAGAATATCATCAAACTTCATGTGATAATAAAGTAGGGATACAAATATTCTCTAGGAAAATTCTTGAATGAACGCTTTGATTTTTTTCTAATGCAATTTCCATTTGTTAGAAGTTTTTGCTATTGTATATGCTTAGTGTGTTTGTTATATTGGAGATTACCTCTTATAATGTCAAAATTTGAGATCATGATTCTCGAATTATTTTATGATCGATATTTATCTAATTTGAATCATTGTATGATTGATTGTGTTTTTAAGTTTTGTATAAATAGTTTATTTATGAATCTGAAAATGTGAATAAATATGCTATAATTTTCATTGGTGGTAAATTTATTTCAAATATTGGGTAGTGATGAATATGTGATTCATCATCTTAATATATGAATATTAACTTGAATCCCTGAACAAAATACCAAATAAATGTCCCTAAATTCAATAAATTGACAAAATACAACTCGTAATAAAAATAGACCAATAATGTATATTTATCTTGTAAATAAATCAATAAAATAGTTCAAAATAAAAATCACAAAAAACAATAAAGTGTTGAATATTATTTGTAAATAATCCCTTGTAAATAACTCAACAATTGATTTTTAATAAATTCATACTAACTATTTGTTGACGTAATTCTTTTCTAATTTTTATATAAAAATGTATATAAAAATAAAAAAAATACAAAAACCTACCTTGAAGATAATAGGTCTAGAACCGAGAAAGTCATAAAGACCAACTCCTCGGCTAAATTCCCACTCCGTATGAACTTCATATTCATAAAACTCACTTTAACGTTCAAGTTAAAAAACTATCTATCCAATGAAAGTGATTTCATTAAAATCGAAGTTTGTTTGCAAAATGTTGGTTTTGGCACCAAGTTTTTATAGTGTATATATGTACTAACTTGACACTAACATTTTATGTACAAATTTAACCTGTTTTGATTTCTTTCTTCTTATATTATTTTTTATTGTATATTTTAATAAATTACATATTATAAAATCAAAATAAATTATTTTACTATTGAAAATAGGGATATTTACACCCATAACATCAAGTAATTTCATAATTACATTCATAACCCTGCGTAATCCATGAATTACATTCAAAACCCCGAGTAATGTTAACTCTTATATTCATAACCTCTTGTTAACTTTTCATGTTAAATATGATGGTATCCGTAAAACATTTTGCATTTTATACCCTTTAAATTTCTATTATTTATGAATGATCACTTCCATTCCTCCTACAACCAAGAACTCCCTGACCTCCTCATCCCCTTCCTCCTCCAGCCAGGCAACCCCCCGTCGACCTCCTTCTCCCCTTTATCCCCTCTCCGACCACTATACCCCATTGAAGACCCCTCCCCTTGTGGAAGCTCGACCCCCCTTGCGGTCATCCTCCCCACCCTCGTCGAACCACCTCCTCTAACCTAGGAAGCCCATGTCGAATCCCCCTGACCCCACCCCCCGCAGCCAGCCTTCCCACCCCCTTTGCCATGGACCACCTTCCTCCATCCCCGACAGCCCTGTCGAACCTCCATCCTATCCGTCGAACCAGTTCCTCCAACCCAGGCAGCCCCATTGAATCCCCCCATCGTCCTCCAGCCCAGCAGCCTACGTCGAAGCCCCACACCCCCTCCCCAACCCCTGGAAGCCCGATCCCCCACCCCATGGAAGCTTGTCCATCCTCCCATCCCTCATCAAAGCCCCCACTCCGTCCTCTCGTAAGCTCCTCCCTACAAGTCCTCCATGCACCGCCCCTCTCTCGTGGAAGCCCTACCTCCATCCCAACCCCCATTGGCCAGTCTCCTAGCCCCGTTGAAGCCCCCCATCACCTTTTCCTGCAAGCCCCGCATACCCCCCCCCCCCCCACACACACACATACACACACACCATCGTGCCTCCGCGTGCATGCGTTGTGTCCCCCAGACACACACCACCATCATCGAAGCCCAAACCCCCTTCCTGCAATCTAGAAGAGAGGGTGGTGGTGGCAGCGACCCACCTGCAAGCTCGTAGAGAGGAAGAGGGAGGGGGAGTGGTGGCAATGGCACGGGGAAAAGCTAATGGAGGAGAGATGGAGGTGGTGGTGGCATTGGAGGGGAGTAGTTGGAGTATGAAAGGGAGAGTTATTTTTACTTTTGGTTAATCCAAGTTGTCTGATCACAGATTAGTTATTTTAACTGAGTCAACTTGTTGAGTTAAGGAATTAAAGTAACCAAGGATTATGGGTGTAAGACAACATACTCATTTAGGGTCTTGGGCGTAATTCACGATTATATAGGGTTGTGAATGTAATTACGAAATTACTCTGGATTATGGATGTAAATATCCCTTGAAAATAATGCAAAGAGACTTTGTATATAGTGTAAATATTGATCCTTCTTCCTTTTTTCTTTGCCTTTTTCTTAATTACGAAAAATCCCAAAAAATATTTGTATTTTATTTTATTTGTAGTATTTTATTTTTATTTATAAATATATTAAAAATTTAAAAAATATAAAAGTTGTAAAAATTACATTTTAATTATTTAAAATGCATTCAAAAATATGTTTTATGTATGTGTTATTTTATTTTCCTTTTGAGATCTACATGAAAAATTCCCATTTGGAACTACATTATTCATGTTGACATTTTTCTCTTTTATTTTTACTTTTTATTTTATTATTTTTAGTAGTCTACTTTTATTTTTATTCTATTTTTTCTTACTCATTCTCTACACCAACTTCCATTCTTCTCCACTAACCTCACTGCTTTTCTTACTCCCATTCTTCCTCATTCTTCCTTCTTAATCCCTCATCCCCTTCATTTTTCTCCATCCCCAGACTGGAGAGAGAACCTATCCCCCTCGATTTTGCATGTGATAGTTGCAGAAGAATAGGTCAAGCAACAACGACCTCCTTTGGATTTTGAGTGAGATCCATAAGGTTCCCCTTGTGTAGCTTCTCATCTACTCAACGAAGCAGATGGGCTTCGTGGTGTTTCATCATTGAGCACCACTTGCAAGTGACAACTGGAGTTGCAACATAATAACTCCGCAATCCAGCGAACACAGGTAAAATTATTCTTTTCCCCTTCCTTCTTCCTCTTCTTTTATTTTCCTATTCTCCATCTTATTCTTCTTTTGTTCTTCTTTGTTATCTAACTTCTTCTTGTGGTGTTCTGTTCTTCTTCATCTTTCCTCCGACATCCCTCCACCCATGTGCAACTATGCATGATCATGCTCCACCTCGTTGCACTAACGCATCACACTCCAACACCTCGCCCCCATCCCACGGTTGTCGCCTACCATCACACCTATGCCTTGCCACCACCTTCTGACGAAACTCCATTTCATCATGTTTATTCTTTCGTTTGGCACTAAATACTTATTTAATACATGCATATACCATTAATTTGTATAAAATGACAATCAATAAATCACATAAAATAGTATATAAAATAATGCATGAAATACTATATTTAATTCCTAAATCCAAGAATAAAGAAAATAAAAGAAAAAGAATGAAGTATAAAGCCACGAAATAACCCTAGACCCCGAGACCTAGTCATCATGATGGCTTGGTTGATAAGGAATAAAGTAAAGGGAGATAGGGTAGAGAAATTATACAGAAACACTCGAAAAACCCTAATTTTTAATTTATCAATAATTAGCTTTTGTGAATAATTTTATTCTTCATTTTCTACTCCTCAAATAATGTAATCCTCTATATGAACATTGTATACAAAAATACAAAGAAAAATACAAAATTGATTTCATTCAAAATAATGCACAGTATGCTCGGGACACAGGATAAAAAGGCGTAATGAAAACTTTACATACATGTATCTTCTCCACATGATTCAAAATTCACCAAACTCACCTTTATTGTTCATAAAATTAAATTATCTATTTAATAAAGATAAGTTCACTCAATTTGGAATTAAGATGCAAAAGATGACTTTTGGACCCTTATTATGCATGATACATGTATATAATACGGGGTTGATGGGCTGCCCCCCCCCCCATTTTTGGGCAACTTTTTTTATTTTTTTTGAAAAATATCATCATGTATATTCGTCCATATATCCCTCCTATATTCCATTCGAATTTCGTTAGAAATAGAGACTCGTACGGCCTCCATCCAGACATGATCGATTAAAAAATCCTGTGACCGTTAAAAATGACGTCTAGATGGAGGTCGTAGGAGTCTCTGTTTCTGACAAAATTCGAATTACATATAGGAGGGTTATAAGGATGAATATACATGTGATATTTTTCAAAAGAATAAAAAAAAATACGAAAAATGGGATGGGGCAGCCATGTTGGCTGCCCCCTAGGGGGCAACCCCATTTTTCCCATATAATATTCAATTTATTTATTCTTTTATATTTTTAGATTTCTTATATTTTATCTATTTGTAAATATTATTTAAAATACATTTTAATAATAAAATTAGAATAAAATCATTAAGAATGCATAAAATGAATAAACCTATAAAATATATATAGGTAAAGCATACTTATATCATACCCATATAATATATGTACCTAATTATTTAAGTATATAAATAAACTCAAGAAAAATATAATAAAAATATGTAAAAGTGTATTTAAATAAGTTATAAATATATATTGTACATATAAAATAATAAAATATAAAATACAAGATAAAAATGAAAAAAGCTAAATGCAGGTATATATACCTATATATACATGTAAATATTAACATCTAACAAATTAACTATAAAATTAAATAAAAATCAAAATAAAATACTATAAAAATCAAAAACATTTTTAATATTTCCACCAAAATTAATAAAATCATTTATTAATTTTATTCGATTTAATAATGAATTTCTACTATTCTTTTTCATGGTAGGTCCACATGGACAAACCAGGAGCCAACCCCCTTCTGCACCATTTCCTTGCCCTTGCACTTCTCCATATTATCCCCATATTTTCCTCTCGATCATGCATAGTTTGAGAGAGATTCGAAGCTCCCTCCTACACCATTGTTGAAGCTTCATTGACTTGTCATCCTCTTGTGTGTACAGCTTCAAGGGAGGGTTGATTTCGACCCTCTCATTGTCCTCGATGTTTTTTTGTAGAAGTTGCGCTAAACCGAGATACCTGGAGTGAAGAATAGAGACAAAATAGAAGATCCATGTGGCTAAAGCTCTAGGGTTCCTTCGATGGACCACATACCTCTTTGAAGGATCCTGCAGGTGCGGAAGGCTATCGGGAAGAGAAGGAGACCTTGAACGAGGCAATTGGTGGACGGATGTCGGGATCAGAGATCAAATATCGCTGGAGCTTTGTTCTTGAGGTGTTCTTTGTGATCTCTCGAGGACCATTAGATCAAGAACCACGAACCATATCTAATCTTGGTCATCCTATCGAAAGGCGAAGCGTCACATCCCGAAGCCATTCATCATGCCACGTAAAGCATTCTCCTCCGCCTCATCGTGCGTAGTAAAGGGGTAAATTTATTAGTAACCCATCCGCTTTTTGTATACACAACTAGGCCATGTAAATATTTAAGTATGTTTAAAAAGTAGTGTAAAAATTGTAAGTGGACTTCGAAGGTTATTGTATATTTCATATATGTCCACGCTAGTTCTGGTCAGTGGCCCCCTGATGAATCTATGATTTATCATCACTGCATTCCTTTACTATCTTCTGAGCTTGAATAAATCAATAAAAATCATCAATAATTTATTTTAGTTAACAACTAACCTCTATTTTAACTCAGCCATGGTCGGTACCAAGCCCGGTTAATGAGGAGGGTTGTGTTAGGTAGCCGACAGCCAGCGTAAAATAGTCTGAGACAACCTCTTAATTAAGCTAGTTTCGTTGTATCATCGCCCAGATGCAGTCCTAAATTTACAAGGGTTCTCGCATAATGGATGCATGCGAGTAAAGAAGTTAGTACAAAAGAGATTGCAACGGAAGTTGCAGATTGGTAGCTGGGATATTGGCACTTTAACTGGAAAATTGATGGAGATAGTGGATACGATGGAAAGAAGGAAGATTCATATACTTTATCTTCAAGAAACTAAATGGGTTGGAGAGAAAGCAAGGGAGATTGAGAAGACATGCTTTAAACTTTGGTATTCAGGAAAAGATAAGGGTAGAAACGGTGTTGGAGTGGTTGTTCATAAGGATTTGAAGGATTATGTGGTTGCGATGCAAAGATTCGGGGATCGGATTATTATGCTAAAATTGGTGCTTGAAGAAGAAATTCTGAACATAATCTTAGTTTATGCACCACAAATTGGTTTAGATGAAAGGATTAAACAAGCTTTTTGGGAGGATCTAGATAAGATTTTACAAGGAACCCACAAAGAGAGATGATTTGCATAGATGGAGATCTTAATGGACATGTGGGAAAAGATGCTTCAGGGTATGTTAGTGTTCATGGAGGATATGGTTTTGGGGATAGAAATGAAGAGGGAAAAGTCGTCCTGGATTTTGTAACGGCATATGATCTTTTCATAGCAAACACTCTCTTCAAGAAGAGGGAGGAGCATTTAATTACTTATAAGAGTAGGCCAACTAGAACACAGATAGATTACTTTGCGTTGAGGACAAGAGATCGGTTGTGTTGTAAATACTGCAAAGTAATCCCAGGAGAGAGTTTGACAATCCAACATCGTTTGTTAGTCTTGGATGTACAAATAAAAGGGTTGGTAAAGAAAAGGAGGGTTCCTAAAATCACTAGAACTAGATGGTGGAATCTTCCACTGAAGCAATCGAGCTTCAGGGAGAAGGTTTTAGAAGACTTATCTTGGGATTGTCACGGAAGTGCAAACGAGATGTGGGAGGTAATATCATCATGCATCTGAAAGGTAGCCAAAGAGATGTTAGGCGAGTCAAAGGGAGAATCTCCAGGTCAAAAGGAGGCTTGGTGGTAGAGTGAAGGAGTGCAAGAGAGGCTAAAAATTAAAAGACCATGTTTTAAGGCTATGTCTAAGGATAAAACAGAGGAAACAATCACAAACTACAAAATAGCGAAGAAGGAAGCAAAGAAAGCTGTAAGCGAAGCTAAGTCAAAATCTTATGAAGTTTTGTATAAAAATCTCGACTCTAAGGAGGGTCAGAAGGATATATTCAGGTTGGACAAAGCAAGAGAAAGAAAGACCAAAGACCTTTCTCAAGTGACATGCATTAAGGACGAGGAAGGTCGTGTGCTTGTTACTCAGAAGGATATATAGACTAGATGGGAGCAGTACTTTCATAAACTTTTCATTGGGGAAGGAAATAGAGAGATCACTTTGGGCGATCTGGCTAGTAGTGAAAGTTACTTGAATCGTACAAGCTATAGACGGATTCAAAGAAAGGAAGTAGAGGAGGCTTTGAAGGTTATGAGACCTGGGAAAGGTGTAGGACCGGATAACATCCCTGTTGAAGTATGGAGAGTTTTAGTGAGTGTGGTTTAACTTAGCTTACGAATCTATTCAATGTTATTTGGCGAAGCAAAAAAATGCTTGAAGATTGGAGGAGGAGTATCGTGGTGTCTCTTTAGAAGAATAAAGGAGACATTCAAAATTGTTCTAATTACAGAGGTATCAAGCTGATGAGTCACACTATGAAAAGTTGGGAATGTGTGATCAAAAGAAGGTCGATGTAAGTTTCTAACGTAAAAGAAAACCAATTCGGATTCATGCCAGGTCGCTCAACTATTGAAACCATCTATTTGCTGAGGAGAACAATTGAGATTTATGGAGCTAAAAGGAAGAACCTCCATATGATCTTTATTTATTTGGAGAAGGCTTAATGATTCTATCCCACGAGAGATATTGTGGGGAGTTTTGGAGAAGAGACAAGTACCTGTCCTATACATTAACCTCATAAAGGACATGTATGATAGGGCTTTATCTTGTGTAATGATCCCGTCTGGGAAGACTGGCTATTTTGACATCAACATTGGTTTACATCAAGGTTCAACTTTGAGTCCACTTCTTTTTACTTTGATCATGGACGAGTTGACAAGTCACATTCAAGATGAGTTACCTTGGTGTATGCTATTTGTTGATGATATTGTGTTGATTGACGAGACTAGAGATGGAGTAAATGAGAAGCTTGAGGTTTGAAGACATGAGTTGGAGAGTAAAGGATTTCGTATAAGTAGGGCAAAGACAGAATATATGGAGTGCTCCTTTGATGGAAGTAATGGTGAAGGAATCGAGGTGAAGATTGGAGATGATAACATTCGGAAGAGAGATTCTTTTAGATATCTGGAATCTATTTTGTAACATGATGGGGAAATTGATGGAGATGTTACTAATAGAATAAATGCAAGGTGGCTAAAGTGGAGAGGAGCTTCTGCTATCCTCTGTGATAAGAACATTTCTTTAAAAATTAAAGGAAAGTTTTACAAAGCAGCTGTGAGACCTGCTATGCTCTATGGATCTGAATGTTGGCTTGTGAATCATAAACATGTGCATAGAATGGTTGTAACAGAATTGAAAATGCTAAGGTGGATGTGTGGACACACACGTAAAGATCGGATTTGGAATGATGCAATCAGAAAGAAAGTTGGTGTAGCTCCGATCGAGGATAAGATGCGAGAAAACCCCTTAAGATGGTTTCATCATTTGCAAAGAAGATCAGCTGATTCACCAGTTAGGAGATGCGAGTGTTGGAATGTTGAGACGGTAAAGAGAGGGCGAGGACAGCCCAAGAAATATTGGAAAGAAACTATACGAAGGGATCTTAGTTTATGGATATAATCTCATGATGGACCCAAGATAGATCTGAATGGAGGTGAAGAATCTATGTAGCCGACCCTACGTAATTGTGGGAAAAGGATTTGTTGTTGTTGTAACAACTAAATTCTATTTTGTATATAACCCTATTTATTGTATAAAAATTAACCACTTTTATTTTCTTTATTTTCTTATTCTTATTAAATATTCTAAAAAATATATTAAATATTCTATATATTTATTTTAGTTGAAAAAGAAATTTAAAAGATAAAAAATTGCTAAAGTATTAAAATGTGGTGTTTTTATTCATTAAAAATACTCTCAAAATTCTTTCTTTGTTTATTTGATGGATTTTAGCTTTTTGTCCAACATGAAACTTGTAGAGGAATACAACTTTCATGTTTTGAATTTTTTTGAGTTTGATCCCTTTTATTTCCTTTTTAATTTCTACTTCTTTTTATTTTTTTGAATAAATTCTATTGTGGCAAATGATGCTCTCTAGGGCCGCCACGCAACCTGCTTCCCTTTGCGTCACCTGGCCTGCTCCTGGGCCATCTGATCCAGCCTTCCCGCTTCTATCTTGGTCATCTCCTCGTGTCATGATCTCCGCCTTGGATCAACCCTATATGGACTACACACCCGTGTTGCGATCCAATGGCTCCAACACCGTCTTCCTCCTCCAATTTCCCCTCTCTCCCACACTCCCCTCATCGACCACCTCTCCCCTTCCTTTTCTAGTGCCCTCACCTCGTCGCCTCTCCATGACCTAACAATCCCACACGTAGCCCTTCCATCTGATTTTCTCACCCACCATTTACTCCATCCCAATCCACTCCTAGGACCAACATGCAACCGTTACAAAACCCCTCATCACAATCATAAAACAGACGGATGCTCCTAATTAAATAAGCCTCACCCGCTGCCTTGTTCCCTCGTCCACCATTCAATGGCCTAGGATGAGGCCCTCTCCTCCTTCCAATGATAGAGGAGTGGAGGATCGAGGGTCGACGACCCCTCACATGCCTAGGTGTCATGGCATGTCCAGGACATGTCGCAGTGCCTCGCTGGTGGCTGCTCGAGCATCATGCTCCAGCCGAGCATGTTGTGTGATGACCTCGACCTCCTGTGGAGCTCCGCCCAGGCCAAAACCTCCACCGAACCTCCTCTTACGATCATGTCAGTCTTTCCCCACTTTTTCTTTTGTATTCTCCTAATTTTCTAGCCGTACGCGCACATGTTCTCCCCCAAATCACTCGACCTCAACCTTCATCGCACCTCACTCACTCAAGCCAACAGTCCTGTTCACCCTCTCCATCCTCCGAAATCTTTGTTGACTCTGTGCCTTCTCCTCCTTCAGAGGTAGAGGAGAACACAATCGGGGCACCATGTTCTTTGTCCATATGCTCGCCATTCTACTCCGCTCGCTTTGGCTATACTCCCCACCCCCTCACTAACCATTTACAGGTACCCTTCACAATCTAGACTTTGGGCGAAGCTCCATTCTAGAGCTCTACCACTAGTGGGTCTTCCTTATCGGCCATCTCTGGTGGTCTCCTTAGCTTCGTCGCCCTCTGACCTTCCTTGTGTGCTCTGCAATGATCTCCAGCAAACTTCAGGGAGCACGAAGGAGTGCGGTGGAGCTCTAGCATCCTCATTGGAGCTCCAAAAGAGGGAAAGAGCCAGGATATATAATTGCCATTGGATGGTGTCCATCCGACGACCATCTAACGGCTCAGCTGTTGCCACATCGCCTCGTCGAAGCTCTGGCCATCGGTGGGACCGAGTCTCCGCTCGAAGCCCTCAAAGGTCACCACGTGGCCCGAAGCTCTTGCAATGGCTTTGAAGCTTCATCCGACCCTTTCCCGCCTCCAGATCCTAGCATGCACGTGCCATGTACTTACGGGCTGGGTAATTTGCATTTTAGCCTTGCCAAGCTATCATAATTGTAAAAAAGTCCCTCTTAGGCGTGTGTTCATCACATGCGTACTTGGGACATTTACATAGGAGCTCACTGACATTTCATAATTACATTTATGCCCTTGATAGGGGCCTTAATGCATATTTTCTCGTTTTATTCCCATGTTTGTATTTCAATTATGCCCTTGGACTCGTTTATTAATATCTTGAGTATATGAATTTTAAATCAAGTAATTTAAATTTCATTGTGTTGCTAATTTAATGATCTTTTTGATGGCGTTATTATTTAACTGAATTGATACCTTATTTGATATGCTAATTTTTACAAGTCATATTAATTATCAAGACATAAATCATTCAATGAACTCTTGAGAAATATCACTCAACAAATAGTTGCTATAATATACATGGTAATAATTGTTCTAAGATAATTTGTTGTGAAAATATATGGTTACCTAGCTTTATTTATTTATATTGCACTATTAATAAGAAGAATGAAAATTTTTTCTTTTAATAGATGAAATCTCAATCAAATACAACTAAGCATATATTTCAATTATATGACCATCCCAACTCTGCCATAACTACTTTTTGTAAGCTGAATGCATAGAAACGTACCAAGATCTATGATGAATCTATGATTCATCACTCTAAAAGTTGAAACTAGAGCCTTGTTCCTTAGTAATTAGCTGCCTTTCTCCATTTATTTCACATTATTCTCATTCATACATTTAGAATTAATCTCTACATTTTAGCATGCATATTTGCATTAAATTAAAAGTTAAATTCACTTGTAAATATCACCTATATATTCACATTTTTCCCCTATTTTTATCTATTTTTCACTAACTTATAATGGAATAAAATCAACTCTATAGTATATATATTACTAACACTAATAAAGGAAAAATATCAAAAAAACATTAACCTGTAAATTTGACCAATAAATCCCAAACCCTAATTTGAGACCAAGATCCTTAAAATGTGAATATCACTCTCATATTGTTTCCTATGGACCATCTCACTTTTGAATTAATGTATGTTCAATTACCTTCAAAACAAGATCAAATTCAAAAGAATCGGAGTTCGTAAGTGAAATTAGGTTTTTGTCCCCTCAATTGCATGTTATACATATGTCCCCTTTATTTATTTATTGGGATTTTTACCTGGCAGACCATATAATCTTTGCCAATGACCTCTACGACCTTTGAAACATCGATATTCCTCCCTCGACCCCGTAAACTTGGTAACCCTTACCATATAAACCCTGTAACCTCCATCTATTTTCCCGTTAAAAGTAATCGGATTCCGTTACATTCTATGATGTTATGCCTATTTTATTTATTGAATTTACATTAACAGCCACTCCCTCTCACATTCCTTCATTTCCCCACCACCCAGCACCAACCATCTCGTCGACCTCCATCGTCATCGGTGCTCCATCCTCCTCCATCACTCGACCCACTACTCGGAGCCGACCTGTACTCCCCCCCCACCCCCCGCAGCCCCCTCCCGCTCGACCCCCCTGCTCAGAGCCCCCTGCACCCACCTCCAGCTCGCAGCCTCCCGCACCCCCTTCCAGCAACGAAGCCCCCCTCCCCGCACTAACTTCCTGCTCACAGCACCCCCTCCCCCCCTTCCCTGCACTAACCTCGTCGTTGGAAGCCACCCTCCCCGCACTAACCTCCTTCCTTAGCCTTTTCCCGCATTAACCTCCTTCCTTAGCCTTCTCCCGCACTAACCTCCTTCTCGCAGCAACCCCTCCCCCCCCCTGCAACCCCGTCACTGGAAGACCCCCTCCCCACACTAATCTCCTTCCTTAGCCTTCTCCCGCACTAACCTCCTGCTCGCAGCGCCCCCTCCCCCTGCAGCCCTCTCCCGCAACCCCGCCGTTGGAAGCCCCCCTCCCCGCAACCCCCTCCCACAACCCCGTCGCTAGAAGCCAACCCCCACCCCTGCAGCCCCGCTTCTCCTCCAGCCCAGGTCAGCCGTAGTGCCACGTCCTCCAACCAGGCCAATACCCTCATCCAGGGAGGAGAGATCGTAGAGGTGGTGCAGTTGAGGGATTTTTTTCTTCTCTTGATTAATTCTAATCGTCCGATCACGGATTGGTTAGATTAACTCGTTTTTAACCCAAGAAAGTTAACTCTACATGTGTCAATTTAACGACAAGGCTCATGGGGTAAAACAGAGCAAGTTTACAGGGTCGAGGGAGGAATATCGATGTTTCAAAGATCGTAGAGGACATTGACAAAGATTATAGGGTCTGTCGGGAAAAATCCCTTATTTATTTAATCTTTTTATTTTCCTAATTATTAAAAATCCAAAAAAATACGTTAAGTTTTAAATATTTATTCATATTTTCTCTAATTTTATTTTGATTTGTATCTTATTTAAAAATGCCAAAAAAATCTGCAAAAGATAAAAAAATCAATATTTTATACCTATAAGATACTGCCAAAAATATTTTTTGTACAAATATTTTATTTTGCTTATGGGTCCTTCACAAAGGTTGCAGCCCTAGTCTATACGAGCAACTTTCATGTTGATCACTTTTCTATTTGACCTCTTTTGTTATTTCATTTTTTTTATTTTACATTTAATTTTTGATTTTTCTAAGAGCGATACATGGCAGTCCTTGGAGCTACCATGTGTATCCCCTTTTTATTAACTTTTATTTTCTCTTTTTGAATTTATTTATTTATTTTATTTATATCATTATTATTTAATTTATTTATTTTACTTGATTTATTTAAATACTTATTATTATTATTTTATTTTATAATTTATTTACCAGTTACTTCTATTTTAATTATAACTATTTAATTATAACTATTCCTTTTTATTTTGTAATTTAAATTTCAATTTATTTAATTTTTTTATTGTTTTTCCCATGCGGTAGTGCCCACGCACGCCAAGTGGCCCCCCTCTCCTTCCTCCAACATATGGCCCAACACCCCAGATGTCGCATGCCTTGATTCCATCGTGTCTGGGAAGAAGAAAGAGGGAGAAACCCCCTCACATGAGGTGCATCACCCCTTGGACATTTTGCGCACCCACCCTCAATTCTTCTCATATTCAGGTGCAGCTCCAGTCCCCAGCCAGTTCACGTGCAAGTTGCAGGTTCACTGGAAAAATTACAGTCAAGACCTCGTAGATCCATCAAATTGCATAGGAGTCCAACCTTCCAGAAGGCACGTAAGGCGTAATAGACCCCTTTTAAATATTGTGCAATTTCCCCCATGGGTTCGGGTAATTAAAGAATCGCATTTATTGTGTTATTCTCATTTCATTTATTTATTTCTTTTTACTTTTAAAACCATGTGTTCTAGCATTTTTTAGTCTCATTTCTTTAGCATTTTATCATTCAAACATTACATATTGTAGAACTACTTTTCCTCTATTGTTATGGATGATGATTTTATTTTTATGAGACATGGTTTATTTAGATTAATTATGTGGAAAACTGAATATCTTGCAACTGTATGTTATTAATCATTATTATATTTATCATTGCCTAAAAAATTCTCAAAAATTCACACTAGCTAGAGTTTAGTATGTTCTACAGTGTGCCCAAAATCATCGCATTTTCACGCATATGGAGGTCACAATAAATTAAATGATTATTTTAGTAATTAAATTTTAATAAATCGTGCTTCAATCTTTCTTAGGATTTATTAATTTTCCTAGATAGGTCCTCGTTATATACATCTAGGATAATTTTATTTATTGAAATTAAATTGGTTTGCTATTTATTAAAATTATTTTGCTCAAAATCACCATGCATTCATATTTAATTCATAATTAATTCATATTACATCTAAAAATTCTAGAAAAATTGATTATCTTAAGTTTGCATTCATACACATTCTGGTTAAGTTTCATTAGGTTTGGAGTTCATTTGATCGAAATTTGTAGTCTAGCCCTTGAACTTTGCCAAAATTGCATTGCATTATCCGATGTTTTATGCACAACTACATATACATCCATGCATATATCACTGCAACGAAATGATTCTATAGTGATTATTTTTATCAAATCCATCAATATACTGTCCGTTGTTTACTATATAATGACGATATTTTTATACTTGAAAATACTGACAAATGTCTTGTCCTTTGTTATATATTTAGCTATGTGTTGTGCATAATCACTTTTCGATTGTAATTTTTAAAATTCTTCTAGTACTTTTCCATACTTTTTAATTCAAATTTAGTTACCATAAGTTAAAATTTTGAAAATTTGTAATAGATAAGCGTTGTTATAAGAATCATCGCTAATCATGTTGCAAGAATCGCTAATTTCAAGTGTAAAAAGTATTTTCACAAAGAATTATATCGGTTTTATATATTTAACAAGGGATGATATCGAAACATATTTTTAAAAAAAAAGTCATAGCAGACCCATTTCGTTTTAGTGTATACAATCACACACATACACTTACATATGCATGTGTGTGCGTATGTCTATTATATATTTGTACGAGATGAATATGAATTCATTATTAATGAATATTAATCTTGCAAAATCTACGTATCAACTATTTAATCGATGTTGCTAGTGAAATAGTAATATTTACGACATTTATTACAAGTACTAAGGCTATAGGTAAATTTATGATAAATAGTATTTATCGTTCTATACAAATATTATCTAGAATAATGGTCACTATAGATTCATTAATGTCGTTGCGAATGAATAATTTCGTTATGAGGGGATGGATCCTCTGCTGTAGCAGCCCATGCTGTAATCTATAGGATCCATCGAATGAGGATCGGACGACTCTCACAGAAAGGTCGAGGATGGTCAGCACCCATCTTGAGGTCATCCATTCCTCATCTGACAGATCAATTGTATTACAACAGATGTTGCTGTTGCAACAACAGAGGATCTTCTTTGTCACTACGAAGCTACCCTTTAAACATTGGAATCTCATTGGAGAACACATTCATTCCTATATGTAGTTATTGCGATTTTTTAAAACTAAGATCAGTCGATGCTGCATGTGTATTTAGTTCAATAATAAAAATATGACTTTGTGTTGGACATACTTGAAGGACTTTTTTCTAAATGTGAAGATAAATCAAGTATATATAATTATATGTACTTGGAATTTCTGCGTGTCTAAGTTTGTTCTAGAAAAAACGTCGAAAGGTACACGTCAGCCAACTTGGCAGTACCAAAGTACTGTTTTAACCTAAGGTTCTCGTTAAGTCAGAAAATAACATGAGCTGAGGTGATAGTTAGTGATTCAGATGACCATTTTGTCTTAATTGAAAGTCTCTTTACGAGTAACGTCAGTGACAACATATCAACTTCCATGAGACTCCTAAACTTATACCCTTAAGTAGGGAATAAGTTCTTTGCTTGCAATCACACATTCCTGAGATATCGAACCTAATTTGAAGGGCATTCATCCAACGTTGGAGATAGATGGGATGTGCAATCAACCACTACTCTGGAAGCATGTGAAAAAGAAGACAAAATAAATAGTGGTTATTAACCTCAAGGAACCATCAAAGAAGAAAAATTCAAAAGTAAAACAAGTACAATTCTATGTTCCTTTGCTCTCTTCCTCCCACCCCAAATTATTTCCTTTTGTTTTAGTAGTAGCGGTACTGCATTCACCCCTCTATACGTAGCCTAGATACAAGACCCATAGCCTTATTCTCTATTGGCTTCTGATCCTAACAATACTTTCCTTGAGTTGATTTCATCGCAATCTCCAAGTCGGCTTAAGCTCGTACTTGTGCATCTACATCTTTGTAAGCCTCCATTGTGAAAAATTATTGCCTCTTTGGAAGATCTCATGCCATTCACAAAATTTATATTGAGAGTAACATGCACAAGAAAACAAATATAGGTTAAAGCAACATATTAAACTACAAAAAATGTAATTGCAACATGAATGATGCAGTTAAGTCATAAATTCTCATCTATATTTGTTGGTGTGCCTTTAATATTATCTGATTAGTGACTTGTTGTTTGTGATGTGTGAAATCATATGGATCCTTATAAATATGGATCAATTAAGATCTTAGTTGTGTTGCCTTTTGGGGATCCATCTATATGGGGATATTATATAAATACCTGTAGGGTTTGAGTTTGGATCCATCCTCTCTAATACAATCCTTCCACCATATTGAAAGATCCATTATTTTCATTGAGAACTAGCCCAATGAAGGGTGAATCTTATAAATTGTTGTGTCATGGTTGTTTCATGTTTGCTTATATGTGTGTTTTGATCTTTTCCTACTTTTGCTATGCACAACAAACTGTTATCAGAGATCTCGAATGTGTTTAAATCAAGGAGAAGATTGAGAAAATCACTAACAAGAGCGTCTTCGACCTCTGGCAGGTCAAGATGATGCTCAAGTAACAATATATTTGGGCATCATTGGATAATTACTAGGTGAAGGCACTTAAGCCCTCGAAAGACTTGAGTAAGAATATTATATCTCTTAAAGTCTTGGACACTAAAAGGTATAGTTGCAATAATGCAAGAGGAATACAAAAAGTAGTTAAAGAAGGATTATTTTTAATCTAAGGAATTAACAATAAGAACTTTAATGTTCTTTAGAGGTCTACAATTTATTATTTCAACTATTTTTGTATCTCAACTCATGAAATAAATCTAAAATTGTGGCACATTCGTCTAGGGTATATGATCACAAGTGGATGCACATAATCCAATAGAAAGGTCTTATTGGAGATCTTAAAGGAACCACGTTGGAGCTCTATGAGTTATGTATTCGAAAAACAACATAAGAAGCAATTCAAATAAGTAGTTCACATGATGAAGGAGACATTTGATTACATCCGTGTTAATTACTATGATCTTTCATATATTTCTTCTTTAGAAAGTACTTAAATTTTACTACATGTTATCTTTTAGTTCATGCATGAGCATACATATTTTGAAGATGATAATAATAAAATTTATACATGTTGCTTGAAGTCAGGTCAAAAGTAAGCAAGTAAATGGACCGAGAAAAAACTCAAGCATGGGGAACTCAAGCTTTAGGGAAGAAGGAGCTAAGAAGCTAAAAAAGCCTGAATGAATTCAAGCGGAGGGAACTCAAGCTCCATCTCAAGTTAAGTTCAAGTAAGGAGCTCAAACTCAAATGAAGTCAAAGATTTTTTTTTTCCTTTTATTTAATAATGCAAATTATAGTTATCATGGTACTTTAAAGAAACTCGAGAAACATCTTGCATCCAGATCAAGAAACCTTAACGTCATCGATCAACATTCCTTTCCTAATTGGTCATCTCTGATTAACAAAATTCCTTGAGTGATCAAACTTTCTCGATTGATCAATTACTGTAACCCTTCAACTTCTTGACATGATCAATCAAGTTTCAAATTCAGTGGGTATATAATGGTTATTGTATGATCGGTAATTTTATTAAATGGCCAATCAACTCTCAACATTATCGATCATTTTTGGTAAATGATCGGTCATTTTTCATTTCAGGAATATTTTTGAAGTTGATTTCATTTTGTTTTGTCCCTATGGAGGCTCTAAGCCTGTAAATATGACCCTAGACCTCATCTACAAGACACAACAAAAGAGAACAAGCCTTCTTATCTTTACTATGCACTACATTCTCTGAAAGAAAGTTTTAGATATGCTTTCTGCTCTATGCTTCATGCTTCCAGCTCCTAATATATGCGATCATCTACTGAGAATGCCCACAATCTGTAAGATCATTTTAGTTTTATCTCATATTCTTTTCTTGCATATTTATTTTTGTTATTAAAGTTATAGGTTTTCTTTACTTGTAATAAGGTTGTAAGTTGTCCCCTTAAACAACTTGGTGTAGTACATGTTTGATTACCCGCATAAATAATCCAATTTAGTGCAAAGGCCTAGTCAACTCATGTTGTAAGATCGTGCCAGGAGAATCTAGTTGTGGTTTTTATCTAAGAGGGTTTTGGCGTTAAATCCTTGTGCACTTGCAGTTTATTGTTTATCTCATGATTGAAAGTGCTACGTAAAGCAATGGTTGTTTTTTATAATATTATGTTTGCAGCAATCCCATTGTATAGTTCAATCCACTATGCACCCAGTGGAACCAACAATTGGTATTAACGCCTTGTTTGTGAGAAGGAAGACAATCACCATCATAAACTTGACCGATACATCAGGTTGCACACTATGGGAAACAGAGTGATTCATCCTCCCTACTTCAACGGGACAGAATGCTCAATTTGGAAGACCACAATGATGATCTTTATGCAATCTTCTGATTTTGCAATTTGGAGTATCATGAAGAAATAGTTCCCAGCCATGAAGAGAAAGAAAAAAGGCCATTCAACTACGGAGTTGGCTTAAATGGCACTCAATTCAAAGGCAGTAAACTTTGTATATTACACTCTATCAGAAGCTGAGTTCTAAAGTCTCGCATTCGAAGACAACATACGATATCTGGACTTGCTTGGAAACTGCCCATGAATGTATTTCCAAGGTAAATATATCTCATTTCAGAATACTCACTCTAGACTATGAAACTAAAAAAAATGCAAAATAGGGAGAGAATCAGAGACATCAATGATCGATTCACCACTATTGTGAACAAACTAGGGAACTTGGTAAGAAAATTCCTACCATGAGAACACCCAAGAAAGATCATCAACTCTTTATCGCCAAAATGGGAGCATAATCAACAAACTTCAGCAAAACATCTCTGTAGGATCTTATAGGTAATGTTCTTGCCTATGAAACAAAATTGGAGAATGGAGAGAAAGAAAAATAAAAGGTGCAAAAGAGTCTAGCCCATACGACCAACAAGATCATTTGAGAAGGATTTGAATGTGATGATAATATTGCATTCATGAACCAATAGTTCAACTTGTTACTCAAGAAGAAGAGAAAGAGAGAGAAATCAAATGCTTCCAATATGACAAGGTAGAGAAATAAAATGCTTCCAATGTGACAAGGTAGGGCACATAAAGAGAGATTGCATTGAACTAAAGATTTTCTTCAAGAAGTATGAGAAGAAGTCCAAGAAGATAGCAATGCAAGCAATATGTGGAGACTCAAGCAGCAACAAGGAGGAAAGCGAAAGCGCATGCATGGTATTAGTTGGATTGGTCGAATTCGAGCCATTCAATTCTTTTGACTTAGAAGAAGAGATGAAGTCAACTTTCTTATACTAAACTTTATAACTCATCAGATTCTTCTAAAGATCTTTTTAGACAACTATAAAATTTAAAAATGAAATAAATTCCCTTAAGTAGATTAACAAAAACACGGTAGATGACCAATCTCTTTTGATAAATGATCTAGATGTTATGAAAAGGAAAATGAGTTACTAAAAAATAAGCTAAATAGTTTAAAGGCAAAATCACTTGTTTATAAAAAGAAATTATTGAGTTTAAAAAGAAAATTGTGTGCATGCTAATGAAAAAGGAAAATATAAAAATAGTGCTTCTAGTTCTAGTTCCTTTAAGAAAAGAAGACGGATTTGGGTAAAGAAAGATTCGTTCGAATTTAACCCTGAAGGGCCAAAAAAGAAAAGGTACCAAAAAAGCAGCTTTGTAGGTAATAAAGGTCAGGGGAAAGGAAAATGAAGGAAGACACGTCAGCATCAACATCAAGATGGACCCTGCCAAGGTCAAATGATTATCAAATGTGAAATCAAGGATGGATGTCACCACAATGGTGAAGGTATCAAGACTCGACAAGTCCATCATCAAGACCCTAGGTGACTTCTTAACATCATTTTATTAAATTCATCATACATACCATGTATTGCAAACAAGCCCTCAACTCTTAACTTTAGGGGGAAGCCTCTAAGTAATGATTAGATGGGGTTAACTTAGGAAGAGACCAGGTTAATAATTAATTGTTTCAAACAAGAAGCAGGAAAGAAAGTTTAAAACAAAGGTGTTTACAAAAACTATTTCCATGCACACACTCTTTTTGCAAACACTAGTGATCATACATTTAACAAGGATCGTCTCGTCCGCTCTTGAGCTCGCCCATATCGTTGGCAAGGAGTGGGCCAGGACGAATGTGCTCGCCATTTATGTTATTTCTTGTAGTGTAGGATTTTGAAAGAAATCGCGTATAAGAAAGATGCCAACATATTTATGATCTTCATCACATCAAAGTGATCATCATGTTTATTAGTGAGGATTACATTCGGTCATGATGAATTCCATAATCACTTATACTTTGTTGAGTGGTATGTGAGATGGGATAGCTCATATCAACGGGGGATGTCCATCAAGATTGTCCTTTGGCTCATGATCCTTCTTTGTAGAACTCTTCTTGACGGAGATAAAGAGAATTCATATATCTCTCATATGCAACTTTAATGTATTCATTTGAATTGGGATACACTTGCATATACTTCATTTTTACAATGAAGTCGTGAAGATAATATTATAAATTCATAACATCCTTCAATACAATAAAATTGAGCAATAGTGACCGTTTTTAAGTATATAGTGATGATATTACTTGTTGCGAAATGAGTTTTCATACTCAAAATTAGCGACGAATGGCATATCTATCGTTATATCATTAGCATCGGTCCAAATAGCGACGCTTGTCAGATGCTATTTTTCAAAATATCAACTAATCATTGCTAAATTTTGAACTAAAAAAATAGCGGTAATTAGTTGATATTTTGAAAAATAGCAACGGATAAATGTCGCTATATGGACCATTGCTAATGATATAACGACAGATATGATATTCATTGCTAATTTTGAGTATGAAAACTCATTTCGCAATGAATAATATCGTCATTATATAGTTAATATCGACTAATTTAGTTACATATTTTAAAAAAATCGTCACTATAGCTTAATTGTTTTGTACTGCTTATCATGACAAATCCTCCACAATCTATATAAATGGATTGCCGCGACCGACTAAACTCATGGAAACCATGACTCACTATTTACAAATATTATTTATCAAATAATATTTTTTTAACTTTACGGGGCTAGTCTCGAGCATTTAGTGAGGAAAACTGACCTGTACAATTTGTTGAACTCCAACACAACCAGATCCTTCACCAATCACCCAAAATACTTGGGCTTAAGTTTTCAAATAGTAATCTCAATCTTACGCTTTGGGAGTATTAAATTTAAAAGTATGTTTGAGGTATTATCATATGAACTATGGTTGTAGTACTATGATTAATTCCATTGAACTCCATGCCTAGAATTGATTATTAATTTCGAACACGCACTACAATAAAATTGAGCAATAGTGACGGTTTTTTCAAAATCCGTCACTAAATTATCCATTGTTAAATATATAACGACGATATTATTCATTGCGAAATGAGTTTTTGTACTAGAAATTAACGACGAATATCATACCTGTCGTTATATCATTAGCAACGGTCCACGTAGCGACGCTTATCCGTTGTCAACTAATCGTCGCTATTTTTTACTTCAAAATTTAGCAACGATTAATTAGAAGTTTGAAAAATAGCAATGGATAAGCATAGCTACGTGGACCGTTGCTAATGATATAACGATATATATATAATATTAGTCGCTAATTTCGAGTACGAAAAATCATTTCTCGTCGAATAATATCGTCGTTATATATTTAACAATGGTTAATTTAGTGATGGAATTTGAAAAAAACATCCACTATAACTCGATTTTTTAAGTGAAAATATGCTTTGCAGTCAGCAGATTTTCCAATAATAGTTTACATCACAAATTCATGAGATCAGGAATGAATCTTTAGAAGGTACGTGTGTGTTCATTATCAATGGATGGATGGATTTGAGAGTCTCTACTGTAGATATAGTTGAAAATCTATCCGTCGTTTTTTTGTGAATAGGCAATGAATCACCAGAAGAACATTGTGGTTCTCATGTTAAAATAATTAAATATGATGTGAACAGAGATTTAATGGTGAGATAAAAGTCAACCATAGTCATAACTATGGATGCGAGGGGTATATGCTAAATCCAATCTGCACGCATAAATGCAAAGGTTAGTCAACAGATACACATGAACCACCACCTCAAGAGTTTTGGTCCTCCATCTTACTTAGAGGGATGTGGCTGAGGATGACCTATTAAATCTATAATCAACCACCACCATATCATGTTCACGAAATCATGCAATATAGTTTTCCGACCTTAGTTTCGTATTAATGAAGAATTATACATGTAATCGTTTCAATCGTTGATATACATTGAATCCCAGTTGGAGAATTGTCATATGCATTCCCTTTTCTGTACCCTACTCAAGACTATATTTCTACATGAATATTCAAATTTATTAGCAACCGATATCCATTTGCACTAAGAGTAATATGCATATTCCCATTTATTCACAAATAGTGGAATCGTTCACCGCCGCCCAAAGATGAGTTGCTCAACTACTATTAGGATTATGAGTCCAATCTCATTAAGATTCCCAATCCTAATATATATGACCCTAATCCTAACAAGATGTAACCATGTTATGGAGTGTTTGTTTAATTTCACAGGAAGAATCTAGGTTCGAGTTTCCTTAGAATTCCTTCAAGCTCACCAAAAGACTTAACGCGCTTTAAATAAAGTTATTTATTCATATGCTCATGTGAAATTTTATAATTACATCGCAACCTTAGTATACTTCATATCTTTATATAGCTTCGCAAAATATGTCTTTGTCTTATGCCATATATACCTTTTTTGTTGATTTCCATTGACTGCAATTAAATATACTAGGATGTTCACCGCGCTTCGCGGCGGAACAATGTCGTGATGATTTGATATAAATTGGAATATTTTATTGTAATTTTTATTAAAATGAAAAATGATTGTAGCAATAAACAGAATATTCAAAATTAGGCTAATTTCTCAGTATTAAAATTTCAATTTTAAAATTTTATATAAGATATCTATACCTAAAATATTTAATAAGTATTTCACTAAATATAAAATAATTTATCAATAGAAATATGTTCAAGAAACCAAACTTATTTTAATAACTAGATATTTGTCGTAATATTCAATATATACTTCCATCCAAAGTAGATATTCAAACGTAATAAATTATAACCTCGTTGTTCGATATAATGACAAATGCGGATAGAATTATATTGTCATGAAACCCAAACAAATTAATATAATTTTATAATTATCTGTAATGGTATAAATGTTGATTTCAAAAGTTGTTCTCAAATTTCACTTTTTATCGTGTTATTCATAAGAATATTTAAACCTAAAAATTTATAAACTTGAACATCAAAGGCATAAGAGTTTTTTGTCTATTCGTATTCAATGTGTTTAAAAATATAGATGGAATTATAATTCACATAAATCTAAACAAACTAATATAATTACAGAAATATCAATAGTGACAAAAATATTGATTTTAGAAGTTGTTCTTCCTCACATACTATTTTTTACAAAGTTATTCCTAAGAAACCCTGAGGCATGCGATTCCCTTCCTTTGTATGCTCTTGAATCTCTCCCTTGAATGTATGCTTTTTTTTGGTGTGGGGCCCTTATTTTCTTGATGCTTGGTTTGCTGCCAGCCTTTAAGTTTTCACTAATAATGTAGAGCAAGTAAAGCATTGACAAAAAAATACTATGAAAAAATGGATATGAGTATATACAAATTATACATGTATTATGTTCGTACATAATCAATATTAACAATAAGACAAAGCCCTCAAAAATTGCAGTAATACAATGTGTTGCCAGCGATTCATACTTCAGCCTATATAAATTACAATATTAAAAGTTAGACATAATTACCAAGATTGATGGAAATCATAACCATCTGTAACCTAATAATCAATGAAGAAATTGATATGCAAATGAAGATCAGTATTTCAAACTATGGAAAAAGATATGAAATGAGCATAATATGAAATTTTGTCCTGAAATTGCCATTCAGACGATATTGAACTCAACATACAAAGTGGTAAATCATTTCCAATGTTAACAATAAGCTAAAGCTCTCACAATTAGCAGTGTGACAATCCGATAACCTACAAAGAGATGATATTAACAGCCGGAAAAAATTCATATTTAGCAGTAAGATAAAACATTGACATTAAATTATACTTTAGCCGAAATCACTTGAAAAATAAATAAAACATATCTCCCATGATTAATAAAAAGGAAAGCAGTGTCAATCATTACCAACACGAAACGAACAAAAAAATGGCAACCATCTCCTATGTAATAAACAAAGAAACTGATATGCAAATGGAAATCGAGGGATATAAGTCTATAGGAGATTCTCATTCCTCCTGTAACCAATGCTAGTGTATTTATTGATCAAATTTATTGAGCAGCACCAATCTTTAATAATAAAAGAATGATAATAATAAAATCACCATACAACCTTCTGTATATCATCAAAATAATTGCATAAGTAATTATCATGATTCAATATGTATAGAATCATATCATTGAGGTAACTGTTAAAATACAATGCACTATTACAGGTAATTTTTTTTAAAAAAAGAGCTTGGGTCCAATTTAATTAACACATGAAAACTTGCAACAGAGGTAGGGGAATACATGCAACATCCCAACCCTCTGCCTCTTTACAACCTCCATGTTTGTGCAGCCACAGGAACCAACTTGTCCTTACCACCAACTCCTTAAATTACATATGAACCTCTAGGTCTTCCTCCATAGAGCGAGGATGGAGGTGCTCGGTCCTCGGCTGCGACGGAGAGGACAATATGTGGCGTAAACAATGGAGAAGAGGCAGTGATAAGTATGGTGGCAATTGGGTGAATGGTAAGGGGATTTGAAAGTTGTTGGATCGGTTTATGGTAATGTACCAGAGAGAAAATGTGCTCTACTTCTTAAAAAAATGAAGAAGATGGATGAGATGCTTCCTGGGAATAAAGGGTAGAGAAATGAATACACCTGCAGAAGATAGATCAGCTCGAGCATAAAAATCTCGGCCCTGAATCAAAGAGAATCTACGAGACTAGGAGCTACTGGAGGTAGATGAAGATGCTCTAGACTTTCGGTCATTGATCGTAACAGAATAGGTTCAGATATAGAAGGAATAGAACAAAAATTAGGGGAAAATAAAGGAGAAGTAGCTCGCAATGATGATCGATAATGTTTTTTAATCAAATCGAATAGAAATCTGAGGAGAAGAGATTGGATTGAGAAGAGAATAGAGGAGGATAAGCAGAAGAGAATGAGAAGATCGGAGGGGAGATGAAAGCTATAGAGCTACCTGGAAGATAGCCAGATGTGGTTGCATGTGGATGGAACTCGGAGGAGTTCCAGGTCGTTGACTCAAATGATGGTAATGCCGGAGGCTCACATGCTTCATTTCCAAATGATGATTGGATCTGCTCCTTAGAGGATGATCTCAATTATACTGGTGACGGTGTGGAAGTCTTATAAAGAATGACTTACAAGTGATGAAGCATGGCTCGAAGTTTTGCGAATCTCGACCAAGAGTTAATTAAGAAAGTGATGGTTGAGAGAGCTATCGCAGATGGCAAAATGTTGCTCCGAACCTCCGGTCACCGACGGTTGGAAAAGAGGTGCTCGATAGGGTCGGCAGTGAAGAAAAGGAAAAATGGGAAGAAAAGAGGATTGTCAACAATTATTACCCTGTGTAAAGACAATTGTTTTCATTTGGAAAATTCTAGAGATTGTAACATGGCAATGCATGGATGGAGCACCAACCTCAGTAAATGCGGGAGAAACAAAGAGAAATCACAACCATGAAGAGACGTGTCAGATGATGGATTAAAAAATGGGAGAAGTGTGAATGCTGAAACGGGGAGGCAAGAAAATGCACAAGGCAAGACAGAAAGGAAGCTCATGAAGCCATGTGTCATGCAATGGCAGAAAAACTCAGCTTTAAAGAAGGTATATAGATAGTTCCTAAGTCTTGCAAATGTGCTTATCAAAAGTACTAGTGCAAATATTGAGTAGGGGTTAGAATGCAGTTTCATATTTTTATAGGGCAATAAATGTAAATTCCAAAGATGAGGCGTAGACTTCGGGGCCGTTTGGTTACTAGGGTACCCCGGGTACCCCGGTGTATCCCCCTCTAATCCTGGGTTGGAAATCCATCACACATCAAGGTGATATCACATCACATTCCTTATTCGACCCTCTCCCAACCCTCATAACCATCCAAGCATCTACTGTTCACAAGTGGATACCTCAACCCATCCCATCCCAGTAACTGAACAGGCCCTTCAAGTACCACTTTTTTCTTCAAAATTACATGCATAACCCTAACCTTTTTAATGTTTATTAATACATCTTGCTGTTTACAATGAATATAAGACAATCCAAGAAAAGGAAGAAAATAAAAAAAATAAATTATACAATTTTGAATATGTAGCCAACATGAAGAGAAAAATGATGTTTTTTTATGATTAATACATTTGATGGCCACAAGATCATAGAACCTTTATGACTAAAGTAAGGTGTTGGTACAAAAGGATGTTGGACAATGTAATTAAGGAGGTACCTTGGTGCATCAAATACTTGTCGATATGCTTTGAATCCTGACCATCTGTTGGGTTGGATTGTTTATGTGTTTGATCTCTGTCCTGCCTTCTGATTGGTTGAGAGCTGCTTGGCTGGATTGCTGAGATGTCTGATTCGTATCATCAATCATGATTGGTTGAGAGATATTGGACTAGATTGCTGACATGCATAACCCATCACCTGAATCTCGATTGGTTGAGAGTTGTTGAGATGCCTGATCTGCCTCCTGAATCTTGATTGGTTGAGAGATGTTGAGTTAGATTGTTGAATACAATAGCATTCTTCTGTGCAGTATAAAAAGAACCCTAGGGTCACCACATAATGTATCCTCATCCTCATCATATCTATGTATCTTCTCAGTATCTTCTATGTATATTCTCTCTTCTTTCTCCACATAGTGAAAATCTATCGCTGCCGCCCAAGGACGTAGCTCAATTACAGGTGAACCTTGTAAATCTTTGTATCTCCGTACTAGCTTGATTGATCTTATTTGTGCGTATTGCCATGATTCGCAACATTACTTAATGATAAAAACACGACAAATACATTTTATTTTAATAAAATGTCGATTCCCAAAGGACCAGATAATTGAAAATAATGAATAAATCAGAAATGACCTTTAAGAGGCATTGAGATTCTAATCCTGATTCCTGAGAGTACATGTTAACAGCAACATCATTACAGTATGGCTTCAACCTGGTACAATTAATTAGTTCAAATGCAATGATATCTCTCTCTGTGACATCCTACCAACAAGGTTCAGACCATCGTAGTCTTCTGGCCTTGACAATCGAGCAAGGAATCAACTGACCTCATTCGGTACCATTCAAAATACTTAAGTCCAAATTGTCAAGTAATTTTTTCCTACTCTTATAAACTGCTACCGTACTTCACGGGTACTAGAATTGAGACTATGCTTGAAGTGTTACAACTAATATTAACAAAGTGTGAGAGTGGATCATAAAAGCAGAGAAAACTACTTAACAATATAAGCTTAAGCATTTTAGGTGATGGTTAACAAGTCCAACTAAGCCCAAACTTAACAAGTTGTTGGGACCAATTATTCCTGATAACAGTTCGAGTCTAAGCCCCCGACATTATAGGACGTCCCAAAAAGACGTACTTAGTTTCACACGAACCTTGTGTATTTGTGTATTCTTGCATTACTAACTACCTCGTGATATTCGATATTCATCTGATTACATGTCTTGCAGGAATCTCCACTGCAAGCCCACGAGTTGATGTATAAATATAAACTACGGTGTTTTAACTGAATTCCAGAGGTCAATTGCTTCACAACAATGCCTTCTCTTGTATTTTTCATCCGTAATGGTCAGCAGCTTTCACAAGATGCTCTTCGTGAACACGTGGATGATACGCAAGACTTTTAAGATGATGAATTCATGGTCATCAAGCATCTGAAAGGGAAATGACACCCTCTTGTAACCAACAGAATAGAAGCTGGAGGAAAACAGGTGTTCATACATTTCCAAACACTTTCCAGTCCACAGACGAAGTCAAGGACACTAATCTTTGTGGAGGGCAATCGTCTGAGCTTCTCATGCATCACGGCAACACCTAAAACGTAGTTCCACATCCAGAAAAGGCTGTTAAAAGAAGCAAGAAAGGACAAATCAAGCTTATAGACAGTTTAGACTGTTGCAGTCTGGATCAAGTCCAACAAATTGTCAAGATCAGTTTTCGTGGAGAACCACTCAAAACTCATACCGAGATAGTGACAACCATCAACTCAATTTCTTTCCGACTTCTCGCTTGTGTCTGAATAGATCCTTAGAAAACAGAAATGTCTTCTATAAAGACATGACTTTGAATCAAGTTAGCAATTCGTAATATCAATCAGCACATTGATTGATTGGAGTATGACTTCTCAGGCAACGGTTGTGGATGCACGGTTACGCTTCACAGCGATGGGAGAAGAAGACAAAGATAAAAACACTAGATGAGAGTCAGAATAAGAAGAAGAGAGCCACTACCATGAAAGCAATGGGTTTTAGTTTGGGACCACATCAAGGAACCATCTCTAAGTAAACAGGAGATTTCCAATATCAAAGAAATGAAAATAGGGGTAGGCATTTGAGTTAGTGGATGTTGATATGCATTGAAATCCAAACCATCTGTTCCGTTGAAGTTAGTTGAATAGCTGTTTTCTGCACCCTACATCATTGAAGTTAGTTGAACAGCCGTTTTCTGCACCCTACATCAAAAGACGGGTGCAGCACGCACTCATACCATACCCTATCAGCATAAGGGTCTTGTTAGATCCGTTTGTCTCCGAGATAAACTCCCTATAGTTAGGGTTTTCTATATTTTCTCCTTCTTCGTGTATAGTGAAAAACTCACCGGTACCAGAGGATGTAGTCCAATTAAGGGACAACCTCGTAAATCTATGTGCACTTGGTTTGCTTGTTTGTGTTTCTTCGTGTTTGCTTCCGCTACTCGCAACATAAGAAGTTTAGGAAAAACTTAATGAAAATGGAACGTGTGGAGTTGCATTTAGGTATGCAAGCACACATAAATATATTTGCACATAGATTTATTTATTTAAAGTGACCTCAACAAGGTGGCAAGTTAAATTGACAAAGCAAAGAGTGTGCATTACCAAATATCATTACTTGGAATGATCTATCTCATCGCATAAAAGCACTCTATTTCTTGGATGACATAAAATTTTCAAACATTTTTACTGTTAAAGTTTTCAATTTTTGGGGTTCTTTTCTTTGATTCTTTTTGTGGATTCCACTGTCTTTAGCTGTGCTTCCTAACCATAACAGGGAAGAGGGATGAATGGATTGTCCCCTAATCCCAACAAAGAAAAAAATATATATCAGTATCCATCCATAACCACATGTATATCGATTGTCCCAAAAAATGTACATGCATTATTAATATTTGACAGTTAATTTCAGAGGTCGTTTTATTTTAAAAAAAACTAAAACTCTTAATAATGGATACTTCTTTTATAATTCTTGACAGATACATATATAAACAAATTTACAGATATATTAAAACAGAAGCAAATCTCATTCTTTCTTTCTCATATCATATGTGTAATATATGCAGATGTTCATGTAATTATAATACAACTCAATAAACAACAACAAGTACAAAAAAGCCTTTTCCCACACTAAGTAGGGTTGGCTACATGGATTCTTTGCCCCATTCAGATTTATCTTGAGTCATTCTTGGGCTTAGATCCAAAAAACGAAGATCTCTTCGGATAGTCTCATTCCAACACTTCTTGGGCTTTCCTCGCCCTCTTTTAGCGGGCTCCACATCCCAATACTCGCATCTCCTAACTGGTGCATCACTTGGCCTCCCTGCAAATGGCCAAGCCACCTTAAGTGGTTTTCTTGCATATTATCCTCGATCAGAGGTACACCCACTTTCCTTCTAATTGCATCATTCTGAATCCGATCTTTACGTGTATGTCCACACATCCACCTTAACATTTTCATTTTTGCAACTGTCATTCTTTGCACGTGTTTATGGTTCACAGGCCAACATCCAGATCTAAACAATAGAAAAAAAACATACTCTTAAGCTAAGCTTGAGAATCCGATCCCGAACTTTCGCTTCATCCATCTCCCCCTCACCCACCGCCTGTGCAGATCCTCTTTCTGAGTTTCGTTATTTTTTTTATTTAAGCTATTTATTATGTGTTACCTAACACTTAAAGTGGATAGTTGAAGGCCGCGATGCCAACCTCCCCAATCCGAGCGGGAGACTCCTATGACGGCCACACATCCACGGCCTATCCCTCTTCAGGTCTGGTCCCTACCTTCGGGCTGATTTATCGCACAAGAAGACAGAAAAGCACACATAAGTGTGTGAGACTTTCGACGACTGCTTGGTACATGTCAATCCTCAAGATCATGATGCTTCTGTTATACATCCCGTGATTAGTGATTATATATACGATCTGGTATATGTGTTCACTCTCAAAGAAATGGCATATTTTTCATATTCATATAATACATATCCAACTCTGGAAATGGATACTTATAAGACCATATCTACATCTACATCTGTCTGTCTGCATCTTGAGTTGCACAGGTTTAATCATGTTCCTTGTAAATTAATCATACCTAAATTCTCAAGATTCAACATTCAGGATTAACACTTCCAGTTGAAACATTGTAGCCTAAACCACTAAGCCTTTCAGCTTATATCGCGTGAAGCGAAACTACTAATAAACTTCGCAGTCTCTAAATATATGCTACATGCATGCCTAATAATTCACCTTGAACCAAATTGCCCAAGGACCAATAGTTAGTAGAGAGACTTTACGATTTAACTGAACTAGAATAACCTTTGAGGTGGCAACTGCTGTTTCAAACATATCTGTTTCGATTTACAGAGTGTGGCAGCCCTAACCCAATCAGTTTTGATGATCATCTCAGTCAGAACAAGATCACGAGGCAGTTGCTGAAATAAGGCAAAAGTAGATGTTTTATAGCAATTTAATCCGATGAGGAAAGAGCCTGACATCCACGTAATGTTACAATAGATACCAAGTCGAAAAAATAACTTCATTAGGATTAGTAGCCGATCAGATGTACCTTCATGCAGCATGTCAGCCCTTGGAAGAACTTTGGGCAGCATTTCGTCTTGCACAGCAGCCAACAAAATATACAACTGTCTGCAACCATGCGAATGTAACAAACTATTCTTATTACAGTGAAGAGCTAATTACAGGAAATTTGTCAATTTGAGTTGCTGCTTCATAAAAATTTCAGATGATTATGTTCTCGTAAAAGTTGCATGGAGTTTAGGAAGAAGCAAAACATGGGGATTTTTTTGAAGTTACCAATGTATAGGAAAAACAACCAGTATGACGTCGATAAAATTCATTTCTCCATAGCATTCCCGGAGAAGGAGTTGTTCTCACTTACTGCTCGTGTTTTTGGTTGTGTGGCCTTTGTCCACCAGTTGTCTCCAGATCTTGACAAGCTCTCTCCTATAGATGTCAAATGTGTGTTGGTGGGTACTCCAGAACTCAAAAGGAACACCGTTGCTATGATCCAATGCGTATGAAATATTATATTGGCATTGATGTCACATTTTGAGTTTGTGATGTATTTTTCCCCTACATGTGACAGGTTGGCTTCATCAAACTCTGGTGATGAAGTTTATATGCCACCTCCTACGAGCATGTCATCACCTACACATGTGCATGTTGTTCCGCTGCAACCACCTCCACCGCCACCACGTCCTATATAGTCACTAGTGCCAGTTGTTCCACCATTGCCAAAATTCTATACCCATCGACATCCTTCTGCTCATGGTCATTACTCGTCATCCAGCATGCCTCAAGTTTGTTCCGATTATAATGTTTCTAACTATAGGTGTGAAGCCCTGGGATCCATGTACATATTTACATGGCACTTGCAGCATTAGATTCATTAAACGATCGCATTATGTTGTTGAAATTGAGTGGAAATTTTTCGCATTTTGCAATGACATCCACAATTAATTTAACCACAAAGCCAATAAGAAGTGTCACCAGCTTTTCATTGCATTAATTTACATATAGTTTACATGTAACAAAAAGATATTACATTGTATACATATCTCCGAAAAAGTGACAGAAGAGAAAGAAAAACATTATGCATAAACTAAAACACAAATTATAACAACATCACCATCGAGTATAACAGCGGATGTTCGAAATCATCAGTCAGCTACTGCAATGCAGGAGCTTTGCCTAACAAGCATGTGACGAACAAAAGGATGTCAATGGTTGTTGCGTACAATCCAGCATATTAAAAATAACAGGTAATTTAGTGTTTTCAAAAGGAAGCAAGTAGAAAGGTATTAATATATAAAATTTACCAGCTACTTGTGTAACAAATGATTTTCAAGTTGTTCTGTATGTAAGCCACATGATCACCCATCAACACATAATCTTTCATACATAATATTTCTATATATAAGTTAATGATCTATCTGTAGATTATTATCTTCATATCATTAGAAATCAGGTTGGTGGATCTTGATATTGAGGATGATGAATTTCACATCTGATCCTTAATTATGTCTAATTTTTAAGTTTAGTGTATAGTCTGTGGACTTGATCTAAGGATGACCTCAGACTATGACTCTATGGTGTGAAGAATACCTTAGGGTTGAGGTGTCTCTGTATACATGTGATGGGTATAATGCATCCTTACTAAGTTCCCAACACGTCCACTAGCTTATCTTATCAATAGTAGTAGTAGTTCTAAGATATGATTAATTATCGATGATTGATGATTCTGGTAGCAAGCTCAATTGTGGCCAGTTCAACTGTAACTGACCTCAACACTAACCAAACTCAATTGAACCCGCTTAGGTGTAACCAACTCAATTGTAGTCATCGCCAAGCCTATTGACAGAACGATAACCAAAATTCAATCGGTGAGGAAGCATTCAAGAGACCTTTCGCTCTTGCTCTCTAAGTGGAAGTGTGGTCTAGTAGAGGGTTATGCCTACTCTAAAACTACGCCACAGAGACAAATGAGAGACTCTCTGAAAAAGTCACTCTAGAAACCGGCCCGACCAGTACGGGCAAACGAGCTCGTAAAGAAAATTTTAAACCAAAGGCCCCCCAGACTAAGTACCCTAAAACAGAGGATCAATGGAACTGGTCAAAAGTCGGGATCCCAACGAGGCGTAAAAATAATGCGATCTCGCATAAAACTCGTAAAAGGGACTGGGATCTTAGACCCACACACTTGGTGGTTGCTGCCCTAACTGGGCTTCCTATCTCCCGCCCAGTCGAGCGTCACCGCACCCTCATACGATCAGATGTAAGGGTCATCATAACCGGCACTATTTTATTCAAAACATCCAAGTATCTCATAGATTTCATAGTAATGCATGTCACTTAAGTCCCTTGATCTGATAAAGCACCGAGATCCCCGATTTCTAATGATTTGGCCTATTGATTGATTTAATTTTATAAGTCAATTGCATGCAAATAACCCACTATCTTCAGTTCTTAAAAGTTAGTCATCACTATTTTCATGAAGACCTACAACACATTGTAATGAAGTTTAACTATTATTCAACATCAGTAATAAAGGACCCTCTCGATTCATACATGTGGTAATTGGCATTCTATAACTCAATATCATGTTGCCATATTGTCAAAGGAAACGAATTAGCTGGTGACATGAGGCGTCACCTGCTAATATAAGTATTTATATCGCAAAGAAGCATGTGTGGTTATTATAAATCTTATTCTAAATTGGTGATGTAAGGATACCGTATGCAACATGTAGAAGTTAGCATGTATCAAATAGGAATCTGTAACATGAAGGTTTGTTTATAATTATTATATATGTTACATATTTACGTAAATCAAATAAAATGTATTAATGTACACAACTTTTCTTGTAGATATAGTAGTAGTAATTTTCCCCACACAGTTGGATTGTTAGTAATCGAATTACTAACAAAAAAAGCTATTTGTAATTATTTAAATTTTAAGTAGTGCAAAATAACCATATTGAAGTTTAAGCACTTGGATAATTACCCGTAATGATTTTCATAGGGTAGAAATTGCATTATAGATCTGAAATTCTGTTTTTTTATTACCCAAAGAAATACTTTACTATAAGCAGAAGCTTTACAGCATTCGAAAAAAATTCAAATCAAAAACTTTTTTTAGATCATCATAACTATCATTTAAGCAACGGACAAGAAATTAAATTCTTAGATCAAGGATTCTATTTTTTTGTAAAATCATCATATAAGCAACAGTAAACAGAGAATTAATTTCAAACCAAATTTATTTATTTTTTATCATTTAAGCATCAGGGAATTAAATTCTTAAATCAAATTTAAAAAAATCATCATATAAGCAGCAGTTACGAGAACTGATTTCAACCCAAATTTATTTATTTATTTATTTTATTATCATTTAAGCAGCAGACATGGAAATAAATTCTTAAATTAAAAATCCTTTTTTGTAAAATCATTTAAGCAGCAGAATTAATTTCAAACCAAATTTATTTATTTATTTTATAATTTAGACAGGTAATTAAATTCATAAATCAAATATTCTTTTTTTTAAATCATCATATAAGAAGTTACGAGAATTAATTTCAACCCAAATTTATCTATTTATTTTATTTTATTATTATTTAAGCAACAGACACGGAATTAAATTCTTAAATCAAAAATTCTTTTTTAAATCATCATATAAGCAGCACTTACATAGAGAATTAATTTCAAGTCAAATTTATTATTTTTTCTATCATTTAAGCAACAGACAAGAATTAAATTCTTAAATCAATTTTTTTTAAAAATCATCATATAAGCAGCAGCTACAGTAAACAGAGAATTAATTTCAAACCCCCTCTTCCGCTCATGTTTTATTCAGGATATATAATTAGCATGCATGGCAACAAGAAGAAAGGCTTGATTTTACCTATTTGGATCCAGTTTTAGAGGAAGAATGACTGATCTTGCATGCAGCAGGAAGGGAAGCTTCAATAGGCTAGAAAGGGGTTGTTGCAGGAGCTTTTGGGGGGTATGGGTTGTTGCAGGAGCTTTTGGGGGGTATGTGAGAGAAGAGAAATGGGAAAGGGCTAAACGTTGGGTTATTTTTTTGGGTTTTTATCAGTTGTGCCCCTTTTAGATATTGCAAAATCAGCTATACCCCTCCTTTTTTGGGAATATCAGTTGTGCCCTCAACTTCTTGTCGTTCTATCACTTGTGCTCCTTGGGTTAGTTGTCGTCCATTCACAGTGCAAACAGACGTTAACTTTGAGGACATAAGCGGAATTGATTAAAAAATAGGGGGTTGAATGGTCTCCAGCCCTCAGCCTCGGCGTCCAGTTTATCAACCCTTTAAGTTCATTTTATTTACAAATGATGCCACTCCTTCTCATCCTCCTTACTGATTTGGGTCCGGCCACCCCCTCCCTCCGCCGCCACCCCACCACCACCACCACCGCATCGCCCTTCGCAGGTGGAGGGTGCAGCAGACGGGGTCATTGGGGCTCATTGCTAATGCATTTACGACGACATGATGGTGCTCGAGCTTGACGACGAGAGGGAGACCCTCCGATGCTTCTTACCGCCATGGGCGATTCAAAGCATTGACAATATTCACCAACCCTACAACAGTAAATTTGAATCCCATTGTAAAATGATCTCCGAACAAACAAAATAAAAAATGGCAGGTTTCTCGAGAAATTTAAGAAAATACAGGGGTAAGAAAATCAAACATCATCTTATTGATTCAATTATCGTTATCAAACTTAGTTCGGATTCCCTCTTCAAGTCAGACCAATAAAAGCCACTCCAACAAACTATTCTGAAATCACCAGGATTTGGTATGATATAGTATCAAAGTTTTTGGTGAATGGATTGATCATTGATGATACTTGAAGGAGCGAGAGAAGGTCACGGGAGATACTTAATGGCAGGTACTAAATCCCACAGCAGCCGATGTGACTGAGAGCGAACCTCTGATCAAACGAATTCTGACCCCAATTCTTATCAGAGGAAGGGATTAATGACAGGTACTAAATCCCACAGCAACCCATGTGACTGAGAGCGAACCTCTGATCAAACGAATTCTGACCCCAATTCTTATCAGAGGAAGGGAATTACCAAGGCACTAACCGCCGTGAGAATATGTTGATCAGAGGAGCATCGAGCATGTGCCTGATGATCTGGACATGAAGAACATGGATTTGGAATGTGGTGCACCGACGATGTCATGAGCGAATGCAGCAGTGTTGTTGTCGTGATAATGAGATGACAGCAGCTAAAAGCTTGCGTCTGCTTGTGGACAGTTGCAACGTAGAGAAAATTAGAGGTGGTGGAGGAAGATGAGGCAGAGGCTTGTTGCTGCCAGAGAAAGAGGAGGCAGAGGAAGATCAGTCTTTGCCTTACTGTTACTGCAACGAGAGGAAGAGGAAGTGGATGAAAACGAGGAGGAGGAGGGTGCGGCTATTTGCTGCTAAGGGAGGAAGAGGAGGCGGAGGAGGGGCAGCTTGCTACTTCCTGTTGCTGCTGGACGAGGAGCTACGGAAGGAAGATGAGGCTTTGGTGGGGACGGTTTCGATCTTGGAGGTGATCATTTTGAGAACATGAGGAAGAAGACGAGTATTTTCAATATTACCCCTCCTACCTAAATCATGGTTTGAAAAATCATGGTTAAGTTCAACTCATTAAAGGCCAAAGTAACAGAGGGGCACAAGTGTTAGAATGACAAGAAGTCATGGACACAATTGATATTCCCAACAAGAGAGGGGTATAACTGATATTGCAATATCTCGGAGGGGTACAATTGATAAAAACCCTATTTTTTGTTTGTTTTTTATGGCATCAGCAAGCTGGTGTCATATTAATTATTACATATATATAACTTTTTAATCTATATATCCCGCAAATCCAAATGTCATCCGTACTCGCACCTCGAGTCTCGAATTTTGACGAATAATAGGTCGTTTTGACAGTCTCCAAACCACGATCAATATGAGTATAATATTCATATACTTTGTATTGGGCATGAATTCTTGAAATTCTCGAGATACGGTACTGGTTTATGACTAAATTTCGTGATTTTAAAATACCAAACAACCTCTGATCGACGAAAGGTCAATTCTGTTGGTTTTATTTCCTCGAATCGGATTTTGGGTAGTCTCGGTTTGTTTTGCGGTTTCAAATTTGTTTCGCGACTTGTTGATGGCATGCATTATAATGCGATCGATATTTGGTCGATTACGTCCGAAATGAGTTTTGATTTATGATTTATTGATCGATTTAAATTATTTAACATTGACTGATGGTTTTATTGTATCATATGGACCCTAATCAGGTCGGATTTGGGTTTCTTCGTATTCTGATGTTACAATTAGTCTGAAGAAGTATTAATGCATGAATCATTGCGGGAGATTGGCCCACATATGGAGGAGGTTCCCAATGACATGTATACACCTATTGCAATTTGGAAGCAAAAGCGTACCCACACTACATACCCTCTTGCTTCATAGGTCTCCTTTGATCGTCTAACAGGGGACCTCCAGAGATTTGTTGGTACTCTATTTGCAGTAGAAATTCTAAGGAATTATCAAGAGGCCTTGAAGGATAGTCGCTAGCTTTAACTATGGAAGATGAAATGGTCGCATTGTCGTCACATGGGACCTGGAGCTTGGTATCAGCTCATGATGGAGCATCTGTTGTCAGTTGCAAATGAGTGTTTATTGTTAAACACCATGCATATGGGAACCATGATCGATACAAAGCAAGATTGGTGGCACGAGGATTTACTCATACTTACGGTGTAGATTATATGGACATGTTCTCTCCTATTGCTCGTTACTCAACTCTACGTGTTCTTTCAGTTGTTGTGGTACATGATTAGCCTTTGTATCGGCTAGATGTTAAGAATGCATTTTTGTATAGTAATCTACAGGAGGATGTCTAGATGCAGCAGCCTTCGGGGTTTGTAGTTGAGGGTGAGTCTCAGCAGGTTTGTAGACTCCATAAAACAATATATGGCCTTAAGCAAAGTCCACGAACATGGTTTCAGAAGCTCTCGGATCTGATTGAAAGGCAGGGGTTAAAGAGGTTAAATGCAGACCATTCACTATTTGTACAGATAATGCCCAAAGGTATTGTTGCTATCATGGTTTATGTTGATGATATACTTGCTACAGGAAATGATGTGCAGCGGATAAAAAAGGTAAAAGAATTTATGGATTGTCAGTTTGTTATTAAGGATCTTGGTACCCTAAGGTATTTCTTAGGGTTAGAGTTTGTTAGGAATGCGTAGGGCCTTGTGATGACCCAAAGGAAGTATGTTACAGACATGCTTGTTGAGACAGGCATGATTGGGTGTTAACCCTCTACTACTCCTATGGATCCTATCATGAAGTTATATGATGATACAGATGAGATTGACAAGAGAAGATATAGCGAGTTGGTGGGAAAGCTTCTCTATGTTACTATCACTAGACATGATATCCCTTTTGTTGTGAGTCGGGTGAGTCAGTTCATGGAGCAGCCCCGATATGTACACATGGATGCTATATATATGATATTAGACATCCAAAATTTTCCGGTGCAGGATTACGATTCAAGAAAGGAGAAACTCTCTCTATGTTTCCGCATATGTTGATGATGACTATGCAGGTTGTCCTAAGGACAGGAAGTCTACTTCGGGCTTTGCAGTGTTCGTTGGTAATTCTCTTATTTCTTGAAAAAGCAAGAAACAAACGGTTGTGGCTAGATTAAGTGTCGAAGCTGATTATAGATCTATGGCACAAGCAAGCACAGAAATAATGTGGGTTGGAGCAATGCTAGCATATTTGCATATAAATGTACCTCTACCATGCAGTTACAATGTGATAATCAGGTTGTCTTATCCATTGCAAACAATCCTGCATTCCATGAAAGAACAAAGCATATTGAGGTAGACTACCATTATACTGGAGATGTGATTCAGAAGGGCTTGATTTCTACCTTTCATGTCAGTTCAGAAGATCGAAAGACAGATATCTTTACCCAGGCTTTGCTCAGAGGGCCATTTCAGAAGTGTTCTTCCAAGCTGAGCATGATTGACATCTATGCTCCATCTTGAGGGTGAGTGTAGAGATATATCTATGTTCTCTGTAACTTTTCTTTATTTTATTTCTTTATATATGTCTTGTGTAATTTACCCATAGGTCTCTCATCTATATAAAAGAACCTAGGGTTCCCAGGAATAAACAAGTCTTTTATTTTTCCCAACATGGGATATCCATGCTTCTAATAGCATGTATCCTCAGAATGACTCCAACGATGACGATAGGTTCAAGGGACACGCTGACGTCCACCTCCTCTATCACGAAGACCATGTCCTGTGAATTGAGTGGAGCCTCCCTTGCTGAGAGATGTGGCCATCGTTGAGGAGGAATGTATGGTGGCAAGAGATGGGACAGTAATCCCCTACTGAGGCGATCGTGGGCTTCCTCCATGGGAGGTATGACTACACATGTAAAAAGTTTGTGTGTGTTGCCCCATACTCAGGATCAAGAGCAGCCAAGAAAATCCAACCATCGTAGAGTTCCAGTATCCCATCTGTTGCACAGTAGACATGGTTACTAACATGAAACTGGGAAGCTTCTCGAACATTCCATGAAGCGAAGAGTAGAAAGTATGCAGAGGACGACCATTCTGCTTGGTCGTGTGGATATCAAACTATAGCTGAAAAATATTGGTCGCGTTCTTCAGTTGGTCATATATGGTTGCCAGAATGTCCCACATCATCGTGGCGGTGGGCTGGTTCACAATGTCATTTTTTGATAAGAGTACTAACGACCCAAATATGTGTGTACGTATCATCTTGCTTCCACAAAGCATTCTCCGTAGTCTTATTCGTCGGTTCTGGTTGTGTCAGAATATGCTCATCCATCTTCCGATGGGAGTCGGAGCTTTGAAAATGCTGGACAAAGATGTCACCCTTGTTCTCTGACAGGATGAAAAACATGTTGAAACAGAACTCGACTATAGTAGTAGACCGATCAGAGCGAATCTACAAGATCATATGGATGACTTTTTTAAGACCAAAAAAGGGGGAAACACACAATGGTGTCTGCCCCAAATTTATATTAAAAAACTAGATAATGGCAGCAATCTCAATCACACCAAAAACCACTCCTCAACAAGACCCCCTACTGGATACAGACATTCTTACGATAAAACCTCTGACCCGAAAATAGCAGGGCATTCCTAGCCAACCAGATAGACCATAACACTGCTATCGGGCGGAGTAGCTCCCTCCGCAAACACTGTCTGGTCGTCCGTACAAAGACCCAAAAAGACGAATCTCCTCGTACAAACCCAGTCCAGGCCAACTTCCTCCCACAAAGTCGTCGTACATATACAAAGGAAAAACGATGCTCCACTGATTCAATTCCATTCTCGCAAAGAGGGCACATGTTAGAAATTGACCCAAAGAATCCGACACAGCGATCTCTCGTCATCAGCCTTTTCCGTCTACAAAGCCATGGTAAAAAAACCGATCCTCTCAGGGACGAGAAGCCCCCAGATAAAGTTGCAATCCCTTATCAGATCTTCCAACTGCATGGGAGGCGGCCTACAAATCACCACGTAACCTTCTTGACTGAAAAAGAGTTCCCCCTCCACACCCAAAGGTCCCGACTCTCCGCAAAGCCCCCATAAACTGGAAGGGAATCAATCAAAAGAAGAAACACCTACAAGCGTTGGTCTGAAAAGTTAGCGTAAAACAAGGGTATTCAGTTTCCGTCACTCCAACAGCTAGCAACACACGCCTCATGGTCAGCTGCCGAAGCGTACAGTCGAGGAAAGCATTCATCCAGCGACCCACCAGCCATCTAGTCATCCGTCTAAAACGCCGAAAGAGTTCATGAAATCGAGATAGGACAGTCTGAATACCCTTCCAGAATGGTGAAGGCCGAATCCCACGAGCAACTCTCGCCAGTGACGTGCAAGTGAAGGAGTAGATCCTGCGCACAAGGCCTTAAATGTCGGTTTCGGTTACCATTTCGGTGACCGATCGAAAAGGAATTTCGGTGGAATTTTGGTCAAATTCGATCGAAATTTCGATCATTTCGGTCATTTGTTGTACTAGGGCCTTCATATTTCGGTCAGTTCGGCCATTTCGGTCGAATTTCGATTTCGATAGGATATCGATATTCGACAGAGATTCGACCGAATTTTGCTGAAATTTGAAGCCATGCTTGCGCACCAGATTAGAACATATATCCTCGCCACTCCCCCAAAGTCTGCTACCCCACTTCAACATCAAGGCTTCATTCATCGCTTCAATATGTTTGACTCCAAGAACACCCTCAGCCTTGGGAAGAGTGATAGTATCCCAATCCACTAAGTGCATCGCATTCGCAACCTGGCCACTCTTACTCCACAGAAACCTCCTCATCAGCCTCTCTAGGCGCTTTCGAATTTCGGTGGGCAAGATGTGAGTAGACATGAAGAAAATAAGAATCGCAGGGAGGACCGCCTTTAACAGGACAAGGCAACCCCCCTTTGATAGAATTGAGGACTTCCAACCTAAAAGCTTATTCTCCAGCTTCTCAATAATCGGTAACCAATCTGTCATTTTGACTCTGCCCGATGTCAGTGGCAAACCTAAGTAACGAAAAGGTAGCGCACCGCACTCCGTACCCAACTCGATGATGCACAAGCACGCCTCCTCCTCAAATAAAGCAAAAGGAACCACTGTAGACTGATGAATCTGTGATTCATCACTTCAAAAGTCAAAAATAGAGCCTTGTTCCCGAGTAAATAGAGGCATATTTCCCTTTATAATGCATAAATAGCATTCATTCATACATACATAATACATTCATTTTAGCAGTCCATTTGCATTCAAATAAGAAGCCAAAATCCCTTGTAAAATATCCACTCACTAAAATAACCTCTTCCTTGTAATATATACTCCTTAGTTGATAATATAGGGAAGAATGCCAAATATCCCCCTTGTAAATTAGTCAATAAAGCCCTAGAACCCCTGTACACTAAAATGCACATAAATCCCTCATACAAACTCCGAACTAGGTCTACTTACTCTTAGAATACTACACATTAAAAGACCTTTAAAATGAGACTAATTTCATTCAATTAGGAGCTTGTATGAGAAAGTTGGGTTTTTGGGCCACCTTGTATACTACATATATGTATATTTGTATCTTTGTATTTATGTATCATATTTGACCTAATCTTCGTCTTTGGTCAACATGAAAATTGTAGATCTCATCGAGATCTACAACTTTCATGTTTTGAGTTTTTCCAAATTCGGCCCCCTCTTCTCTCTACACATTCATTTTCGTCCAGCCATTCACAGCAGGCCAATTGGTGCCCTCTGGTTGCGCCACGCGGCCCGCTCCCCGTCACTCATCCGCCTGCGCTCTCAGCCGTTGATCTTCATCCAAATCCAATGGTGGAGCCGTCTCCACGTACGCCTCAAATGTCCACCGTCAAATGTCCACCGTCTGATCATCCCCAGGACTTCATCTGACCCGCTCATTAGCGCCTCGCCCACAGTGCGCCACGCGTCGCACGCTACGCCTTTGGATGATGCACACCACTCTCCATCACAACCTCTCATCCCGCCTTGCATTCCAACCCTCCGATCTAAGCCCTAATCTCATCACAGCCGCCCGCATACGCTTCGCTCACATCACGCCACGTGGTCGCTCCACGACCCTCAGATCGCCTCGCCTCGATCCGATCTCGCCCGCTCCTTAGTGATTAGATCTGGGCCGTTGGATCACAAGATCCAATGGCCACGACCTCGTCTCCTACCTCTGGCAGCCCTCTCTCCCACGATCTCCGCCTTGCGGGAGGGGTTGCCCCTTTCTATTTTCAGCAGCGCTCCCTCCACCGTCGACGACCACCATCACCTCCACGTCCTTCCCCACTCATTACTTATCCCCGCCAGCCACCTCGCTACCCACGTCGACCTCCAGCGACGCTCCATGAACTCCATGAACCCCACTTCATCACCAGCCCGGCTGGCTACTTCAACCTATAAATACTCGCCCTCCGGCCGATTTCACGGCCATCCGCCACCTTTGAGAGATACCCCGAGCTCGGAGCAACCGTTTGGTGACAGCATGCGATCTATTCCTTGAGCGAAGACCGGTTATCTTCTCCGGCGAGATACTCGGCCCACCGCTGTGTCGCAGCCGCTCCTCCGAGTAGCTGCACGAGCTCGGGACCCTACCGATCCCTAGAGCAGCGACCCTGGAACTCGAGACCGAGCTCCAATACCCAGGTGAATCCCTCCATCCATTTCTGATCTTCGATTCTTTTCTTCTTCGTTTTTCTCGATTTTTATTCGCTGCCACCGGACATCCTCTCGCTTCCATTCCCTCTCGCCGAGCTTCGCGTCGAAGCTCTCATCTTCGCGTTCACCTTTGCGGCCGCCGACGACGCACTTCAACCTCCATCAGCTCCAGCTCCGCCACTTGGCCGGAGCACCATCGCCTACCCATCTCCATCACGCTTTAGGCCTCGCCGACTACCTCCACTTCTCCACAAACGCACGCACGAGCTCCGGCTCGATCCTTAACACTTGCAGGTGCCTCGCTTCGCATTGAACGGAAGCTCATCGGAGCTACTTTCGCGCTTCATCGCCACGGTGCTCCAGCACCCCTCTTCCACTCCTGAAGGCACCTGGAGCTTCGCCGCACCGCCGCGCATCCTCCGGGATATCTCCGAGCCCCCGGAGAGCTTCACTGACGCCAGGAGGATCGGGCGGAGCTAAGCCCGCTTCGCCGGAGACCCGCCAACTCCTCCGCAGGTGGCGGAGGACCGTTGAGGACGAAGAACAGTCACCGTTCAATCATCTTGATCGAACGGTCCAGCGCCATCCACGTCGTCCACAACCGGAGCAGCACATCACCGTTGGATCCATCTAGATCCAGCGGTCCATAGACAGCCACGTCGACATCCGCCTGAGCTACAGCGACCGTCGATCGTCACCGGTATCGCACGGTTGTGAGCACGCCACATCGCCATCTTCAGCGAGCGTTATACACCGTTGGATCAGTATAGATCTTATGGTTGTTGATCATCCACGCGCCAGCCACCGACAGCCGTTGGATCGACCTTGATCCAACGGTTTCCATCGCACCACGTCAATGGGTCCGAGCTTCTTCCCCGAACCTAGGCTCGGACAGCCCGAAGCTTCTCCGAGCCTCACTCCAGACCTCCAGAAGCGCCGAGCATCACCCCGAGCCTCTGCAGCCATCCGAGCCTAGGCCGCCCACGTGAGGAGCACGTGCGGCCTGGGAATTTTGCACCGAGGCCCTCGGGACTTTCCATATTTGCAAAAAGGTCCCTGTGAAGCTGAGCCCACGTGAGGAGCACGTGCCTGTTGGAGAAATTGCACTTGAGTCCCCAGCATTATAGGTAATTGCATTTTAGTCCCTGTTTGCATATTTGCTTATTGTATTTTTATTTTCCTGTATTGCATTTATACCCTTGTGTTTGCACGCATCCCTAGGTTGCATATTACATCATTTTTCAATTCTAAAAATTGCATTTTGTTGAGAAACTTGTCCTCTGTCTATTGGTCGCGTGTCACATTTTTTTAATTTCAGTAGAATTATTAATGAATTAATTGGTGCATTTTTTACATATTTTGCCTAGTGACACCTTTTGATTTATAGTTAATTCTCTGTGCTTCTGAAAATCATCAAAAATTCAAAGTAGCTTAAGGACAGTATTCTTAACACACCATAAAAATTTCATGTCATTTGCACACATATCGAGGCCTAAAGAAATTGTTGAGTGATTTTCTTATTTAAATTTTAATTAATCCATTTCACATTGAAATTCAGATCTTTCAATTTTCCTGAATCCCTTATCATTTGTGCTATTTAGGATAATTTTAGTTCTTGAAAAAATTGTGGTTTGGTATTTATTAAAAATTAAATATTGAAAATCACCCTGTCTGCATATTTAATTCCCAGTAAATCCATTTAGTGTCTGAAAAATCCAAAAAAAATAGGGTACCTCATTTTTATCATAATTAATCATCTGGCCAATTCTTAGAATTTTTGGACTTCATTTGATATCTTAATTAAATTAAACGTTCATTTGGCCTGCATTTTTGCATGTGTCTGCATAGAAAATAGAAAAAGACCAAAAATATTCTCCCCGAAAATCTCACACTTGGATTTTGCTAAAATTTGACCTAAGGAGACAGTTGCCTCCCTGAGTTCGACCTTGGACTTCACCAAGTAAAAAAATTACCGCTTGAAATTAACTTAACATTAATTGAGAAGTGGTTTTTGACTAGCCTCTCGTATCCGACTGCAACGAACAATTAAACTTAATTTGGACTATTAATTTGACCGAATTAACAAAGGGTACGGGCGGGTCGTCAAAATGGCGCCATTGCCGGGGAGGCACGGCTTAGGTTAATTTTTGGTGAAATTTTGAGTGCTTGATTTTCTTTCCCCGGGTAGTCTGACCCCCGGTTTTTCTTGTGAATATTTCTCTGTCTTTCAAATTTTTACATTTTTTGTGTCGTTCTTTATCTGACATCAACTTGTTTTTGTGCAAGGGACACCGGAGTCGAAGACGCTTCGAGGAACACGCATTCGAATTAGTTTGAGTGATTTGAGAGAACCTGTAATTCATTTATTCCCACATTTTTCGCATCTTTTCCAGCGGTTCCCGTTCGGGTTCTCGTGTGTGTAAAAATAGTGGAATCGTGTCCCTGTGTGATGTGTGGTTGAATTGTAACTTAGCTTGCACTAGCGGCTCCCTGAGCCAATCTAGGAATTGCTTGTGCTCGTAATCATTAGGACCACACAAATCACTTAAAAGACGCACTTAGACCGCAGTACTTAGCCAAATTAAATTGTTCTTCACGCTAATAGAACTGCCTGTCTAGGAGCGGCTTTCATCGCCTGCATTTGCATTTAGATTAAATTTCAATTCTGTTCTGCATCCTGCACAAAAAAGCGAAGGGATCACTGTAAGTCTCCTGAACTCAGCATAACATCATTGTTTTATCTTGCATCGGCTTTTTCTCGATTTCCCCCTCTGATTTTCACATTTAATTAAAACGGAAATTGGGACTGTCCGATAGGCGTGCTGTGTGGTGGATTTAATCAGTGATAACTTAACTTAAAATCGGGACTGCTAAACAGTATTGACCAAAAAAAAGAGAATAAAATTTGAAAATTGTTTGCGGGATATTAATCCCCGACCCTGTTTTCAGGCTGAGTGAGGGTACTTGAGTGTGTGTGAACACCTTAAGGCAGAGCCCAAATCCCCGCCTTCCATATCACGAGCCAACTGATCTTAGCAAATATCACGAGTGGGATACTTTTAAGCTCATTGACAAGTACCAAGTAGCCTCCGCCTTCACAGGTAGATAGGGGCGAACCAGCGGTACTCTGCGACAAGGCCTAGCTTTGTCAGCCTCCGCCTGCTTGCAGGTAGATAGGGGCACGTCATTGAGTCCCCACTCCGGATAGGAGCACAGAAAGGGAGGATCGGCGGTATCTTAGGCGACAAGATAAACAGGGAAGACGCATCCGGCTCTAAGCCGACTTCCCTTTAGGCTGCGTAATCCTTGCTATCTTGTTTGAAAAATCACACTTAAAAATTACAAGATTAATCGGACTTGATTTCGAGTCCTTCACTGTGTTGAGTGTGAACCTAGGGTTTTGGATTGATTTTGCTTGCTTCAGGTAGGAGTAAAATCCTATCTTCTTCTCGCCACATCAAGATGAGTAATTGGGGAGATCTCGACGCGTTATTCACCGATCTCTCTATGAGTCCCCCAAGCGACTCGTCTTCAACAGCCCAAGCGCACCTTGGACCACCCAGGACTCATGACCCTCTTGAATCTTGGTTCCCTCATACTCAGGGTGGTAACTCTCAAACCAACCCTTTCATCTCCTCCGAGATTATCGAGGAAGATCATCGCCTCGGTAATCCTTTCCTTGATTTATCCTCTGACATCGACCTTACTTTCCCCCCAGGACTAGAGGACGAGATGCCGCCAAAAGTACCACCGGATGAGGAACAAATAAAACAGATTCTTGCTCGCCTCGCTGAAGCCGAACAGAAGAATGCGGATCTCACGGCGCGGATGGGACAGATTATAGTAGCAGAAGGAATCGACCGACCAATGGTCGATACCTATAACCCGACGGAGAACGAGATTCAGAACTGGTTGGCACCTGCAGTTCCCGCCCAGGCATTTGAGCTGAAGCCCCACTTCCTTAGTCTGTTTCCGAAGTTCAACGGAAACCTAAATGAAGAACCATACACTTTCCTCCGTGACTTCGAGTTGGTGTGCAACAATCTTAGCCATCCCAATGTTGGCCAAGATTATATTCGGCTGAAGGCCACCCCTTTTGCCTTAGGAGATAAGACTGCTCATTGGTTGAAAAACTAAGGGGTGGTATGCAATACCTGGATGCAGTTCAAGGACCTATTCTTGAAAAAGTTCTACCCTCTCAGTAGGACAAACCAGATGAGAACGAAGATCGCCAGCTTCGCCTAAGGACCTAGTGAACCTTTCCATGACGCTTGGGATAGGTTCAATGATTTAGTACAGAAATGCCCCTGCCACGGCATTTCAAAGGCGATCTTAGTCCAGACCTTGATCTGTGGTCTAACCCCAGAGATGCAGGGGTTAGTCAGTGCCGCCTGTGGAGGAAGCTATCTGGACAAAAACGAGCACGCCGTATGGAAGATCCTGGAGCAGATGGCGGAAACCGGCAGGTCACAGGCCACCAGGGCCTATCAGTTGTCTCCCTCAATCCTATCAAATGAGACAACCCGAAGGACTGTAGCGGATCTGACTGAGGACCTCATCCCCAGTATGGGGATGATTGCCGACAAGCTTACCATGATCGAGCAGATCCACAAGAGAGTCGCAGAACTTGAGTCTCTTTCGCGTCTACCGAAACAAGTGGAGGAACTTTCTGAGAAGGTAGATAAGATCAAGCTACCTGCCCCTTCTGCACCACCTGTACCTGTACATCGAGTCCATCTTGTACAGGAACAGGCACCGGGGTCTCAGAGTAGCTGGGATCAGACTTACACCCAGCAGGACCAGCATGCACCCCCACAAGTGGAGACGGGATACGAGGAGCCTCCGCAAGTGTACGAGATCAACGGGCTTTGGTATAGCCGTGACCTGATTGTCAGGCAGGCCGAAATGGGGAAGGATCAGCTTCACCGTTCATCCCCGGCCTACCAAGAACCCAGGCCCGTTCCCACACCGCGCTTTCAGTCCAGGCCAGAGCAAGTGTACCAGCCGCATCAGTACCAGCAGCAGCAGCGCACCTATCAGCAGGGGCCAGCACCATCCCATCAGCAGCAGCAATATCGGCATGGCCAGTAGGGCCAATACAGAACCTCGTCTGCACATCAGCCAGCCCAGCCCACTGAATTGGAGTCCCTCACCTTGGCGATCCAAACCCTGTCTGATAGGGTCCAACAGATGCAGAATGATTATCTGGATATGAGAACCGATATTAATCGCATCTCTCGTACCCAGGACCAACAGATGGCGCCAAAGACCCCGATTCCCGCACAGGTTCAGGCCAACCCGAACAACATACTTCATGGCCAGAACCGACCTCGTGATCATGTATACTATTCAGATAATTATTTATCTGAACATGAGATCCTTTCGTACGATAATGTAAATCACATGTCCCTCAGGAGCGGAAGGACCGTGACCATACATGATCGGGCACGGGAGCAGAAGAAAGGAGCCTCCGACACTCTACCTGAGGAGAACTCGGAGGAAGAAGAGGAGGAGCATCACCACCATCATCGCCGGCAGAAGAAGAGGACATCTGGGTCCTCGAAGCAGCATTCTCGCATTTGCATAGAGTCAGAAGGAACCGATGAAGAGCCCGCACCTCCATCTGAGGAGGATCGTCCAGCAGTCGCGGAAGAAGCGTCACCGGTTTCGCCTCAGCATTTTCTTTTCAGTCAGAGTCCGAGTCCTAGTTTGTATCAGAGTCAGAGTCCTGTTAAGAACTCAGTTCCCGAAGTCAATGAGAAAATTTCAGTTTCCGAACCTGAGTTAGAGTCAATAATCCCTTTCCCCCGAGCTCTTACGGGTGGAAAGAACAAAAACAAAAAAATCTAAAAAGATGACCCTGAGATGGCTGAATTCTGCAACAAATATATCAAGGTCACAATCCCCTTTGACAAGTATGTGGAGATAACCCCTGCATTCCAAAAATACCTTAAGGTGAGATGCACACCTACTAGGGTTAGCCGAAAGACCAAAAGCCGTGTTGATAAACACGTTTTATCAGTAGCCACGACTTGTGTAATAAAGAACTCGTTTCCAAGGAAACGAAGAGATATGGGTGCACATTATGTAGTGAGTCATGTTGATGACATCGCGTTTGCACGCAATCTCCTGGACAATGGTTCCTCGATCAATCTGATGCCTACAGCCCTCTATGAGCGGCTTAATCTCGGACCTCTTAGGAAATCTAGAGCCCTCCTACAGTTTGCTGATAAATCAACCAAGAGTACCCAAGGAGAATTGAGGAACATTGTGATCAAAGTCGAGGGACAAGAATACATGGTGGACTTCACTGTCCTGGATATGGAAACCCCTCGTAATTGGAGAGACTCCCAGATCATTTTAGGTAGGCCCTTCCTCAGAACAGCAGGGGCCTTATTTGATTATAAGATCGGGAAGATTCAGTTCCAAACTCCAGGCGGAGATGAGGAACTTGAAATGAAGCAGACAAGATGGCAGAGACCGGATTCAGAATCCAGCACCGAGTGCTCTTCTACTGGAACAGACTGCGAGCATGTAGACTTAGTTGGGCCATGGAGACAGAATCCAGCCAGCACCGATGTGTCCATCTCCTCCGAAGATGATCCAGTGCACAAGTCAGTCTGCGAGATCCTCAGGAACGAGTACAGCTCTGAGTCTGCATCACCCTACATCTTCGATGACGCAGAGGTCCAGTTGGGCCTGTCAGTCCTTACATCTTTAGGACAATCGGAAGATGAGGATGACGAGTCGAACGAGGCGTTTGCCGATTGTATGGAGACCTTTGACGATCCGACTCCAGAGCCGAACTTGGTGGCAGCAATCACAGAGAACGATCCAGCCATTTCCAACACTGAACCAGGTCAGATTGAGCCATATTTCTTAGACGATCACATCATTCCTGAGCTCAAACCCTTACCCACAACCTTAAAGTATGCCTTCCTTGCGGGCAAAGACAAGAAATTTCCAGTCATCATCAGTTCGCAACTGACCGAGGAGCAGGAATCTCGCTTGCTAGAGATCCTAGAGAAAAACCGCAAGGCAATAGGCTGGAGCATTTCCGATCTCCACGGGATAAATCCCGCTCTCTGTTCGCACCATATTTACTTGGAGAACGAAGCCAAACCCTCTCGTGAATTCCAACGCCGGTTGAATCCAAATTTACGAGAGGTCGTGAAGAAAGAGATAGAAAAATGGTGCAACGCGGGTTTCATTTATCCAATCTCCGACTCTAAGTGGGTGGCCCCAATCCACGTTGTCCCGAAGAAGTCGGGAATTCAGACGACCACCAACGAGGATGGAGAGGAGATCGTAACGAGAGTACCCACGTCGTGGCGTGTCTGTGTGGATTACAGACGCCCGAATGCCGCGACGAAGAAGGATCATTTCCCCCTACCATTCATTGATCAGATCTTAGAGAGATTGGCGGGAAAAGAGTTCTTCTGCTTCTTAGATGGGTTCTCGGGCTACAATCAAGTAGCCATAGCTCCAGAGGACCAGGAAAAAACCACGTTTACATGCCCCTTTGGTACCTATGCTTTCAGGCGCATGCCTTTTGGGCTATGCAATGCTCCAGGTACTTTTCAAAGGTGCATGATTGTTGTATTCGCCGAAATGGTCGGCGAATTCCTGGAAGTCTTCATGGATGACTTCTCGGTCCACGGCGATTCTTTCGATTCCTGTCTTAGGAATCTGGACCGAGTCCTCAAAAGATGTTGTGAGGTTAATCTGGTGCTCTCCTGGGAGAAAAGTCACTTCATGGTAACGGAGGGCATAGTGTTGGGGCATGTCATCTCCAAGAGAGGAATGGAGGTTGACCCTGCCAAGGTGGACGTGATCAGACGACTCCAGCCACCCACCAACGTAAAGCAGTTGCGGTCGTTCCTCGGGCATGTTGGATTTTATCGGAGATTCATTAAGGATTTTTCTAAGATCGCCCGACCGCTAACTGAGCTTTTAGGCAAAGACATGGAGTTTATTGTTGATCACAAATATCTTGAGGCCTTTAAGCTTTTACAAGGAATGATTATGGACGCACCCATCTTGCAAGCCCCAGATTGGTCTCTACCATTTGAGATCATGACGGACGCCTCTGATTATGTTGTTGGGGCTGTGTTGGGATAAAGAAGAGAGGGTGTCCCTTTTGCAATTCACTACGCAAGCAAAGTGCTTGACTCTGCTCAGCGTAACTATACAGTTACGGAAAAGGAAATGCTTGCAGTAGTGTTTGCCTTGGACAAATTCAGATCTCACCTAATTGGATCCAAGGTAACTGTGTTCACTGACCACACGGCACTACGGTAGTTGATGGAGAAGAAGGACGCGAAGGCGCGTCTTCTTCGTTGGATTTTACTTATCCAGGAGTTTGACTTGAACATCCGTGATAAACCTGGAAAGAAGAATGTAGTGGCCGATCATCTTTCTCGTCTCGAAGATTTTAATACTTCCGAGGTTTCACCAATTCGAGACTCCTTCCCTGACGAGTCGATTTTTGTTATCGACTCACTCCCATGGTACGCCAATATCGTGAACTATCTTGTCTCCAAGAAAGTTCCCGAAGATTGGCCCAAGAGCCAAATCGACCGACTGAAGTCGGACGCTAGACACTACCATTGGGAGGATCCGATCCTTTTCTTCGAAAGACCGGATTGTGTCTGGAGACGGTGTATTCCTCAGGAGGAATACCAGAGTGTCCTTTATTTATGCCACAGTTTGGAGGCAGGAGGACACCACTCCGGGAAGAGGATCGCATGGAAGGTACTTCAATGTGGCTTCTACTGGCCGACTCTGTTTCGCGATGCCACCGCCTTCGCGAAGTCATGCCCAGCTTGCCAGAGAATGGGAGGAACCGTTGGTTCCAAGGATGAGATGCCAATGCAGTCGGTCATCATTTGTGATGTCTTTAACGTCTGGGGCATCGATTTCATGGGCACATTCCCTCTCAGCCACAGGTTCGAATATATCCTTCTTGCGGTATACTATCTGTCCAGATGGGTGGAGGCTATCCCGACCCGAGCCGCAGACAGCAGGACTGTCTGCAAATTCATCAGAGAGCACATAATCTCTAGGTTCGGGATCCCCAAAATGATAATATCAGACGGGGGTAGCCACTTTGTGAATCGGGAGGTGAAGAAACTCCTTAAGGACTACGGCATTGAACACCGTGTCGCGAGTCCTTACCACCCACAAACCAATGGTATGGCTGAGGTGTCAAATAGGGAGGTGAAAACCATATTGCAGAAGCTTGTCCGCCCGGACAGGAAGGACAGGTCTCAGATCTTGGATCAAGTCCTCTGGACGTATAGGACAGCTTACAAGACACCATTAGGCACCTCCCCATTCCGAATGGTATTCGGAAAGCCGTGCCACTTGCCCGCAGAATTAGTGCACAAATCAGAATGGGCAATCAAGAAGGTCAATTGGAACACACACCTGGGTCAGAAGCAGAGAGACATGGATCTGAATGAGCTTGTGGAAGTCAGAAACCGCGCATATGACAACAGTTTGGTGTACAAGGACAAGGTGAAGCGTTGGCATGATAGATATATCAGACGAAAGACCTTTGTTCCTGGACAGAAGGTATGGTTGTTCAATGCTAGGCTGAAGATTTTCCAAGGCAAGTTGAAGTCTAAGTGGACAGGCCCATTTGTCGTCCGTACGGTGCATGATAGTGGATGTGTCGAGATCTCAGATCTTGCAGATGACGCACCGACATTCCTAGTGAATGGACAGTTGTTGAAGCACTTCGTCGAATCCAATGAGCAGTTAGTCCATGTTGAGGAGATCGTATTCATGCGCGAGACAGATACAGCAGATACACCTCAAGCCGCGTATGAGACCTTGCAGCAGTGAACTCCAGCCATCCGCAGCATCTCGAAAGATTCAGACCGACTCATCTGTATATATCATTCTTCTTGTACATCTTATCCTCTCTCTTACACGACTTTAGTAACCCATCCCTGCCTCATTAAATCACTATCCTAAGACTATACTTAGGATAACCAGATCCTAAGTATAGGGGGGAGGGGTCACCTGAGTCAATTCACTGTACATCCTCCAGATCACATTGGTCCTCATACTCATTTCTTACCTATACTTAGGCTGACCTAAGCCTAAGTATAGGGGGGACCGATGCCCGCATTGATACTCATCCACTACCCATCTCTCCCTCGCCCGCCCCATTTTTGATCTTCTTCTACACTTAGGCAGTCAAGAGCCTAAGTATAGGGGTGCGTGCGACTTCTATACATTTTTATAATTTTAGCTCTCCTACGCTTAGCCCGAGCTATGTCTTTTTGGTCGCTTTTCGTGCTCTGAGGACATAGCACACGCTAAGTATAAGGGGCGTGTATATATTACATATATACTTTACCCATAGCTCGTACTTTCGCGTATTTTCGCGTATTTTTGTATATATTATGCAATAAGTACGGTGGGTAAAAATTAAAATATATATATAAGTATATATATATAAATATATATTTTACTTGTATAAAACAAAAATAATACTCCTGTAAAATATGATACTATGTATATTATTACAAAGTAAAATGAAAAAAATTGAAAATAACGGCTTCTTGTTTAACCTTGCATACCATCTCTGCATCCAAAAAGAGTCTTGCATTTTCATAGCATGACATCTCATCGGCATACTTTGCATAGGCAAAGTGAAAAGCTAGTGGGTTCTGAACTAAGTTATGAGCAGATATTGAGGATGGAATTGATTTGACCTTAATCCACCTAATTTCAGAGGAACCTTATAGGAACTGGAGTTAAGATTTTTCAGGTCAGGTGACTTAATTTTTTAAGTCTGCAAGTCTATGTTCATATGTCATCTTGATGAGCCTGAGTAGAGCACTTAACAACACACACATGACTCTTAGAGACAATGGCTTGACAGGCACCAGCACTTTACACATGGCTCTCTACGGATGAGGTGATGAGGAGGCAGTTTCCTTTAGCTTGGGGTAGCATATGAGGGTAGTACTTCTAGGCGGAACCTCTCTTCTTCTTCTAGTGAAGGAAGTGCGTCTCAACTTGGCCTAGTGGTGATGAAGGCTAAAGACAGAAGCCGTGGGTTGCAATAAAGTTTCAAAAGAGGGATAGTCTACTGGCTCAAGAGGAAATTTCTTGTATATATGCTGCACCATGTAGATATGTTGTACAGAGGCACTTGAAAAAAAAATGCCAAAAAGAACTCCAAAAAAGTGGTGGGTCGGATTGAAAGTTTAATAACCCCACCGGAGTATATGTAGTCAAGAAAAGCAAAAGCTTATGGTCCACATGTTACATCTCATGAAGCTTGCAGCGGGAGACTTAGCTACACTGGCTGAGCTCCCAAAAGTCTATACTTCTTCCCCCTCTTCTTGAGCCGGTTGCACTTGAACTTAGAAGGGAATACCCCGCTTCTCGAGGAAAGAGTTGCTAGACCGGGGCATTAGAGTTACCAGGTTGGGGGAGGTTGTTTCTTTGTTACTTCTGAGGTGGGGAGTCATATATCACTCACACTGCATGAAAAGATTCATGGTCATTAGAGTTTGTGTATGTAGACTTGTTCTGATCAGGTGTGTTGAGGAGTCTTGAATAGAAGACTTGTGGAACTTGAAGTCTGTTAAGTCCTAAACTCAGATCCCAATAAGGTTCCGACACATAATTAATCCAAAGGTCGAGTCAAGCTCTATTTTTAACTTTTGTTCATGACCTTGGTATGGAACCCAAAATCATTTCACTTCTGCATTTCATTTAGTTGCTCGGGGACGAGCAAGATTTAAGTATAGGGGGTTGATGAATCTGTGATTCATCACTTCAAAAGTCAAAAATAGAGCCTTGTTCCCGAGTAAATAGAGGCATATTTCCCTTTATAATACATAAATAGCATTCATTCATACATACATAATACATTCATTTTAGCAGTCCATTTGCATTTAAATAAGAAGCCAAAATCCATTGTAAAATATCCACTCATTAAAATAACCTCTTCCTTGTAATATATACTCCTTAGTTGATAATATAGGGAAGAATGCCAAATATCCCCCTTGTAAATTAGTCAATAAAGCCCTAGAACCCCTGTACACTAAAATGCACATAAATCCCTCATACAAACTCCGAACTAGGTCTACTTACTCTTAGAATACTACACATTAAAAGACCTTTAAAATGAGACTAATTTCATCCAATTTGGAGCTTGTATGAGAAAGTTGGGTTTTTGAGCCACCTTGTATACTACATATATGTATATTTGTATCTTTGTATTTATGTATCATATTTGACCTCATCTCCGTCTTTGGTCAACATGAAACTTGTAGATCTCATCGAGATCTACAACTTTTATGTTTTGAGTTTTTCCAAATTCGGCCCCCTCTTCTCTCTACACATTCATTTTCGTCCAGCCATTCACAGCAGGCCACGTGGCGCCCTCTGGTTGCGCCACGCGGCCCGCTCCCCGTCACTCATCCGCCTGCGCTCTCAGCCGTTGATCTTCATCCAAATCCAATGGTGGAGCCGCCTCCACGTACGCCTCAAATGTCCACCGTCTGATCATCCCCAAGACTTCATCTGACCCGCTCATTAGTGCCTCGCCCACAGTGCGCCACGCGTCGCACGCTACGCCTTTGGATGATGCACGCCACTCTCCATCGCAACCTCTCATCCCGCCTTGCATTCCAACACTCCGATCTAAGCCCTAATCTCATCACAGCCGCCCGCGTACGCTTCGCTCACATCACGCCACGTGGTCGCTCCACGACCCTCAGATCGCCTCGCCTCGATCCGATCTCACCCGCTCCTTAGTGATTAGATCTGGGCCGTTGGATCACAAGATCCAATGGCCACGACCTCGTCTCCTACCTCTGGCAGCCCTCTCTCCCACGATCTCCGCCTTACGGGAGGGGTTGCCCCTTTCTATTTTCAGCAGCGCTCCCTCCACCGTCGACGACCACCATCACCTCCACGTCCTTCCCCACTCATTACTTATCCCCGCCAGCCACCTCGCTACCCACGTCGACCGCCAGCGACGCTCCATAAACTCCATGAACCCCACTTCATCACCAGCCCGGCTGGCTACTTCAACCTATAAATACTCGCCCTCCGGCCGATTTCACGGCCATCCGCCACCTCTGAGAGATACCCCGAGCTCGGAGCAACCGTTTGGTGACAGCAGGCGATCTATTCCTTGAGCGAAGACCGGTTATCTTCTCCGGCGAGATCCTCGGCCCACCGCCGTGTCGCAGCCACTCCTCCGAGTAGCTGCACGAGCTCGGAACCCTACCGATCCCTAGACAACGACCCTGGAACTCGAGACCGAGCTCCAATCCCCAGGTGAATCCCTCCATCCATCTCTGATCTTCGATTCTTTTCTTCTTCATTTTTCTCGATTTTTATTCGCCGCCACCGGACATCCTCTCGCTTCCATTCCCTCTCGCCGAGCTTCGCGTCGAAGCTCTCATCTTCGCGTTCACCTTTACGGCCGCCGATGATGTACTTCAACCTCCATCAGCTCCAGCTCCGCCACTTGGCCGGAGCACCATCGCCTACCCATCTCCATCACGCTTTAGGCCTCGCCGACTACCTCCACTTCTCCACAAACGCACGCACGAGCTCTGGCTCGATCCTTAACACTTGCAGGTGCCCCGCTTCGCATTGAACGGAAGCTCATCGGAGCTACTTTCGCGCTTCATCGCCACGGTGCTCCAGCACCCCTCTTCCACTCCTGAAGGCACCTGGAGCTGCGCCGCACCGCCGTGCATCATCCGGGATATCTCCGAGCCCCCGGAGAGCTTCACCGACGCCAGGAGGATCGGGCTGTGCTAAGCCCGCTTCGCCGGAGACCCGCCAACTCCTCCGCAGGTGGCGGAGGACCGTTGAGGACGAAGAACAGTCTCCATTCAATCATCTTGATCGAACGGTCCAGCGCCATCCACGTCGTCCACAACCGGAGCAGCACATCACCGTTGGATCCATCTAGATCCAGCGGTCCATAGACAGCCACGTCGACATCCGCCTGAGCTACAGCGACCGTCGATCGTCACCGATATCGCACGGTTGTGAGCACGCCACATCGCCATCTTCAGCGAGCGTTATACACCGTTGGATCAGTATAGATCTGATGGTTGTTGATCATCCATGCGCCAGCCACCGACAACCGTTGGATCGACCTTGATCCAACGGTTTCCATCGCACCACGTCGACGGGTCCGAGCTTCTTCCCCGAACCTAGGCTCGGACAGCCCGAAGCTTCTCCGAGCCTCACTCCAGACCTCCAGAAGCGCTGAGCCTCGCCCCGAGCCTCCGCAGCCATCCGAGCCTAGGCCGCCCACGTGAGGAGTACGTGCGGCCTGGGAATTTTGCACCGAGGCCCTCGGGACTTTCCATATTTGCAAAAAGGTCCCTGTGAAGCTGAGCCCACGTGAGGAGCACGTGCCTGTTGGAGAAATTGCACTTGAGTCCCCAGCATTATAGGTAATTGCATTTTAGTCCCTGTTTGCATATTTGCTTATTGTATTTTTATTTTCCTGTATTGCATTTATACCCTTGTGTTTGCACGCATCCCTAGGTTGCATATTACATCATTTTTCAATTCTAAAAATTGCATTTTGTTGAGAAACTTGTCCTCTGTCTATTGGTCACGTGTCACATTTTTGTAATTTCAGTAGAATTATTAATGAATTAATTGGTGCATTTTTGACATATTTTGCCCAGTGACACCTTTTGATTTGTAGTTAATTCTCTGTGCTTCCGAAAATCATCAAAAATTCATAGTAGCTTAAGGAAAGTATTCTTAACATACCATAAAAATTTCATGTCATTTGCACACATATCGAGGCCTAAATAAATTGTTGAGTGATTTTCTTATTTAAATTTTAATTAATCCATTTCACATTGAAATTCAGATCTTTCAATTTTCCTGGATCCCTTATCATTTGTGCTATCTAGGATAATTTTAGTTCTTGAAATAATTGTGGTTTGGTATTTATTAAAAATTAAATATTGAAAATCACCCTGTCTGCATATTTAATTCCCAGTAAATCCATTTAGTGTCTGAAAAATCCAAAAAAATTAGGGTACCTCATTTTTATCATAATTAATCATCTGGCCAATTCTTAGAATTTTTGGACTTCATTTGATATCTTAATTAAATTAAACGTTCATTTGGCCTGCATTTTTGCATGTATCTGCATAGAAAATAGAAAAAGACCAAAAATATTCTCCCCGAAAATCTCACACTTGGATTTTGCTAAAATTTGACCTAAGGAGACAGTTGCCTCTCTGAGTTCGACCTTGGACTTCACCAAGTAAAAAAAATTACCACTTGAAATTAACTTAACATTAATTGAGAAGTGATTTTTGACTAGCCTCTCGTATCCGACTGCAACGAACAATTAAACTTAATTTGGACTATTAATTTGACCGAATTAACAAAGGGTACGGGCGGGTCGTCATAGACTTGTCATGATTCTGTGACAGCCCCGACATCTCTCCAAACAGCTCAAGAACAACCGTCGTGTCGTTGGCTTCATCAGTACCTCTCTTAATAAAGAAAATGATGTCATTCGCATACTAAAGAAGAGGAATAACCAGCCCATCCTTTATAAATCCACAAGTGATCCCACAAGTCAGGACCCGATCGACCAAGCAAGCAAATACGTCAGCGGCGATGACAAATAATAACGGAGCCAGCAGATATGCCTGTCTAGCTCCCCTCTGTGGCTGGAAGAAGCATCCCTCTGGTCGGTCGTTCACAAGAACCATCAAGGAGGTAGTGGTTACACAATGTTTCATCCAAGAAATCCAAAGGTCCGAAAACCCCTCCTATGTAAAGACTCCCACAAAAAATGTCAATCCAGTGTATCGTAGGATTTTGTAAAATCAACCATCCAAAGTAACGCCTCCACCTTACATCTCTTCCAATCCGCAATGATCTCCGATGCCATAACCATGCAGTCACCAATCTGTCGACCAGGGACAAATATTGATTGCAAAGGTGAGATAATGTGTTCCATCACTCTGTTAAGCCTGATAGCAAAGACTGTGAAAGGAAAAAATGAGGATACTATTTCACGAAGCCCTAAAGCTCTCTTATATAGGAGAAAAGCTCTATGGAAAAACTACATAAGATAAACTGAAAATAAACAAATATACATAAAGACCACAAGACATAAGAATATCAACACTCCCCCTCAAGCTGGAGCATATATGTCTATTATGCTCAGATTGGAACAACAACGATGAAAAGGACTCCTCGATAGAGCTTTGGTGAACATGCATGCAATCTGATATCCTGAAGCGACGTGAGTAATAGAGATCAACCCCTTCTGGATCAAGTCACGAGTGTAGTGACAATCTACCTCAATGTATTTTGTTCTCTCGTGGAAGGTTGGATTATTAGCAATGAACAGTGTCGCTTGATTATCACATTTGAGATGCATAGGAAGGGGCACATTAAGAGTTAGGTCAGTCAGAACGGATTTAACCCAAATCATTTATGTACTCCCTTGGGCCATAGCCTTATATTCTGATTCAGCACTAGATCGAGCAACAACTGTTTGTTTCTTACTTCGCCATGAGACCAGTGAGCTACCAACAAACACAATGAAGCCTGAAGTAGACTTTCTATCTTGGGACATCCAGAATAATCCGCATCTGCACATCCAGTAACTGTGAGGGATATATGCCTTCTGAAAAGAAGACCTTCTCCTAGAGAAGACTTCAGGTATCTCAAAATTATGCACACTGCATCCATGTGAACATGTCTGGGCTGCTCCATAAACTGGTTGACTCTGCTCACATCAAATGATATATCAGGCTTGGTAATAGTGACATATAACAACTTTCCTAACAGCTCTCTATAACGTCTCTTATCCACCTCTTCAGAGTCATCATCATAGAGCCGAGCATTAGAATCCATTGGTGTAGTAGCAGGTCTGCATCATATCATACATGTCTCAGATAAAAGGTCAGTACTACTTCCTTTGTGTCATAACCATATCATGTTGATTTCGTACAAACTCCGAGCTAAGGAAGTAACGTAGTGTACTAAGCTCCTTGGTCACAAACTATTGTCCAAGGAAATCCTTAGCTGCCTGAATGCCCGGTTCATAACTACTTGTAACAATGATGTCATCAACATAAATCAAAACAACAACAGTACCTCTCTGGGTTCTCTTGAAAAAAAAGAGAATGATATGCAGTGGATCGGAGGAATCCTTTCTGTTCAATCAACTCTGAGAGCTTCTGAAACCAATCCCTCGAACTATGCTTAAGACCATATATAGCCTTATGAAGACGGCACACCATACTAGACTCCCTCTCAGCAGCAAACCCTGGTGGTTGCTGCATGTAAACCTCCTCCTGCAGGTCACCATAGAAGAACGCGTTCTTTACATCTAATTGGAAAAGCGGCCAGTCACGTACCACAGCAACATCAACAAGAATGTGTAATGTAGAGTGACGGGCAACAGGAGAAAATGTGTCCTGGTAATCCACCCCATACATTTGGGTAAACCTCGAGCAACCAACTTGACCTTATATCTATCCACAATGCCATCTGCTTAGTGTTTTACAGTAGACACCCACTTGCTGCCAACCACAGACGCTCCTGGTGGAACCTGTACAACGCTCCATGTACCACGAGATCGTAAGGCTGTCATTTCCTCCTGCATTGCAAGATACCAGTGGCCACTCTGTAACGCCTCATGGTAAGTTCATGGTATCTCTATAGAAGACAGTCCCACAACAAACCTCTGAAAATCCATGGAAAGATTATCCAAAGAAACATGTGAAGCTAGAGGATGCATAGTACAAGCTCGTTTCCGCCTCCGTAGAGCAACAGGTTTGTCCAGATCTGCATCACTTGTAGAAGATATAGTATCCACGACATCATGTACCTCAGTATGTACATGCAAATCACCAGTGCCATTAGAAGAGCTCAAATGTTCAGTACATACCTCGGACGTGCAGGATGATGGAGGCGCATGAGCACAGTACCATCGCTGGTAAACATGCTCAAAGAAAATAGGAGAAGGTGGAGGAGGCGGTGGAGGTGGTGGTGTACGCGGCAGTGGTGGCGGCAGTGGAGGTGTCAATGTAGGAGGTGGAGATGCAATGGGGATCAGAGGAAGAGGCATATAGACCTCTTCTCCATCCTCTGATGGAGTAAGCATGTCACCTGTGGGAGAGAAATACATAATGGACTCAAAAAAGGTGACATCAGCACTGACATAGTACCTTCGTCGAACAAGGTCAAAGCAGCAATATCCCTTTTGGGTCTTAGAGCACCCAACAAATACACATTTGACATCTCTGGGAGAGAGCTTGACAAGACTAGGAGACATTTGATGAACAAAAGCTACTGAACCAAAAACACGAGATATAAGGAAAAAAGATACTTCTCGGAAAACGCAATCAAGAAAGGGATCTTCTCCCCAACACCGAAGAGGGCATACGATTAATCAGATAACAAGCAGTTAGAACCGCATCTCCCCAGTATGAATGAGGAGCACGGCTCTAAATCAAAAGGGTTTTTGTAACATCCAAATGATGCCAATGTTTTCGTTCAGCCACCCCATTCTATTGTCAAGTATATGCACAAGACGTTTGATGCACAATACCATGAGACCTAAGGAACTAAGAAAGCTGAGTAGTGCAAAATTCCAGTGCATTATCTAAACGTATAAACTTTATTTTTGCTGAAAAATGTTTCTTATTTCATTAATAAAGGATTGAATAACATGACCAGCATCAGACTTGTTTTTAAGAAGAAAGACCCAAGACAATCTCGAAAACTCATCGACTGCAACAAGAAAAAAATGTGTCCCTGAAGATCTGGGGCACGACTGGGACCCCAAATATCAAAATGGATCAACTCGAACAAACTATGACTACTTCGATCCTAACAACTCTGGAAAGTGGACCGACGATGCTTCCCAAGCTGGCAGGCCTTGCACTGGAAAGTAAAGAGAGATGAAATCTATGGAACAACAAAACTCAACTTCTACATAAGAAGATGACCAAATCGAAGATGCCACATATATGGAGAAACATATCCAGTGTGAAGAGAGGAGACACCAGCATATGAAGATTGCACTAGTCTGTATAGTCCCCCTTGCTCACGACCAGCTCCAATCACCCTGCTCGTGAGTATATCCTGAAACACAAACACAAGAACAGAGGGATCAAATATGGTACGACAATATAAGTCTTTGGTGATTTGACTAATTGAAAGTAAATTCAATGAAAAATCAGGAGCATAAAGGACATTCTGAAGCCTCAATCCGTGATTCAACTGCATCTTCCTCAGACCAGTAATGGGAGAATGTGTCCCATCTGCTATCACAACAGACCGTCCAGGCTGAATCGGACGAAAAACACTAAACTGGCCTCTGTCACCACAGAGATGATGGGATGCTCCGGAATCCATGATCCATTCTGATAAATCTGCCTTGTAAAAACTAGTGAAGGCATATGTTATACCTGATGCAGAAGCTGATGCTGAGGCAGCTACTTCTGAGGACCCTGAAGGAGCGCCAGTAGACCCAGATGTAACAAGCATAATATCCCTTAGCGGCTTAGCCGCGCCACAACCTCAGCAAATCTCTGGTCAGATACATGTGATGGGCTCCCAGCCTGTTGTGTCTGTTCTGTAACTCGAGTTGAAGTAGGAAACCCATGCTTGAAATAGCAGGTTTCCTCAGAGTGGCCTGGCCTGTGGCAGTAACTGCATGGCTGACGGGATCGACCACCTCCTCCTCTGCCCCGGTTAGAGCCTCCCCTACCACGATATGGTATAGGGCTTCCTCTACCACGTTAGACAGCCATAGCTGAAGATGTCTAAGACTGTAAAGTACTACCAGAGGATATAGACAGTCTGCTCAATTTACGATATGCCTCCTCCATCGGAAGTATGGTGGCATCAGTAAGGATTTGGGCATGAGCTGCATCCTACTCGGGGTTAAGGGCTGCAAGAAAGACCAGTCATCATTGACTCTCTGTACGCCTTGAGCTGCTCTGGCATAGCAGTCAAGGAAATGTATCCATGTAACTTCTCAAACATACCCCTCAAATAAGTATAGAGAGTACGAAGGGGGCGACCATTCTACTTTGATGTGAAAATATCATGCCGAAGCTGCAGTATCTTCGATTCATTCTTCGCAGGGTGAGTATGTAGCGGCGAGAATATCCCACATAACCTTTGCACTAGGCTGACTCAAAATATCATTGGCTATCTCCGCTGACATGGTCCCGGATAGCCACGCATGTGCATATGCATCATATGCCTCCCATGAGGCATTTGTCTCAGTCTTGTCATGTGGCTCCTCTGTCGTAAGGATATGCTTCTTGACCTCCCATGAGGCATTTGTCCCAGTCTTGTCACGTGGCTCCACTGTCGTGAAAAATGCTTCTCGACATTGCATTGCATTAAACTCATGAATTGCATGGCCCACAATTCATAATTCGTTCCATCCATCTTCACAATTGGTGTCAAACCTGTGAAAGCACCCAGGTATGGAATATCTGCTTTGTTGCCTGACACGATGACAACTATCTCTCAAGACTGGGGTCGTAAACTGAACAAATAATGTCTACATGGACATATAGGAAGATAGTTGTGGGTGTAGACTCAAACCACAACCACTTCCATTCCTTGAAGACTCCTTTGGATCGCTAGGGTGTCTTTAGACAATTAGGTCACACCTTAGAGGACCAAGTGGGAGCCCCAGAATGCACTTGCAGCTGTGAGCGATGGAGCGAGGAGGCGTCTACGTCACTGGAGCATCACGCGACGATGCTTATCCATGCTAGGACATAGGCGCGCAGACGCACGAGCAAATGCACAGACGCGCTAGGGCGCAAATGCATGAGGAAACGCACACAAAGTTACATGTGCAGATGCGCGCGAGGATGCGCGCGAGAGAAAGAGAGACGGGCGCCACGGGGGGAGGGGGGTTGCCTGCGACGGCGGCAGCGTGCGTCATGCCTTGACGGCGACGCTCGAAGGGTTTTGGTGGGGACGGATCTAGGGCACAGGCTCTGGTTTAGGATCGTCGCTCTGATACCATGTGAAAGGAAAAAATGAGGATACTATTTCACGAAGCCCTAAAGCTCTCTTATATAGGAGAAAAGCTCTATGGGAAAATTACATAAGATAAATTGAAAATAAACAAATATAATTAAAGACCACAAGACATAAGAATCTCAACAAAGACCTTTGTCACAATCAAATATAAAGCACTAGAAAGCAGTGTTGTAAAAGTCACCCGACTGCTTGACTAGTAGGTCCGACTAGTCTAGTCAGTGGGGTAGCCGACCGAGTACCGACTAATTCCGACTAGGTACATTTGTCAACCAATTTTTGTTTTGGAGATACCATATTTTTTATGTTTTGATGTTTTTATAAGCAAACTTATTATAATATACTTAATATTTTACTTAAATTCAATTACTTCTTTTATTTTGTTATGATAGTATAAAAATGTACAAAATCTATGTAATTATATGTATAAAAATGAGTTATATATTTAAAATAATTATAGAAATCAAAGTCGGTTAAAGTCCGACTAAATCCGACTAGTCGCCCGACTGCCGATTAATCCTTAGTCAGTGACCTAACCGACCGAATACTGACTACCGACTTTTGCAACCTTGCTAGAAAGAGTAATTGGCGTAAAATCCTCAATTCTTTCAGCTGCCCCGTGCTTAGGAAGGAGAAAAAACATAGCCTTATTCAGCTTCTCAAATCATGCATTACACTGACAAACTTCCTTCACAACCTCCAACATCTCCGAGGCAAGGCCCTAAATGTCGGTTTCGGTCACCATTTCGGTATCGACCAAAACAGAATTTCGATGGAATTTCAGTGGAATTTCGACCAGAATTTCGGTCATTTTGGTCATTTTTTGTACTAGGACCCTCATATTTCGGTCATTTCGGTTATTTCGATCGAATTTCGATTTCGAATGGATATCGATATTCGACAGAAACTCGAACGAATTTCGTTGAAATTTGAGGCCATACTCCGAGGTCACAAGATCCCAGAAGTCCTTGTAGAAGGAGACAGGGAACCCGTATGGTCCAGGTGCTCCCTCCGCGTTCAGGCTCCAAACAATTGTCTTCAATTCCTCCATGGTGACCAACTGAATCAGGCTAGAAACGTACGCTTCTAATAGTTGAGAAGCCCCCAGACCAATCCATCTCCACCGTCTATTGAAGCCTCTTGCCGAGAAAGCATGGAAGTGATCCGTTATCGCCGTGCACATCTCCCTATCTCCATCGACCCTGACACCATCAACGATCACGAATCAGATTGTATTACTAGAACACCTCCCTTTAACCACTCTATGAAAGAAAGCAGTATTCGCATCTCCCTCCTTGAGTCAGCTATGTCTGGACCTCTGCTTCTACTCCACTAGCCGCTTCGTATCCTCTTCAGCGATTTTCTTTTGAGCCTCAGCTCTTTGACATAGCTCGCCGACACTTAGAGGTTTGTCATCCTCCACTCTGTCAAGTCTCGTGCGCTCCTCTTCTGTCTCCATTCGAACCATACGTCGAGCCTCCTTAGATTCCTTCTTAAACGCACAAAGTGGAATACGCAACGAGGTCAACTTTTAAACGAAATAGCGGAACCTGACACGACCGAAGAGGACCAATGGGACGAGACTAGCTCTCTGAAAGACTCCTCCATAAGCCAGACCTTTTCATACCTGAAAAATCCATGCGGGATGGAGAATTCACCAGAATCCCAAAGTAACGGAGAGTGATCCGACCTCGTCCAGGTCATACTTGTAGCAAACGACAAGGGGAACAACTCCGTGAGTTCAGCTGACGCCCGGAAGTGATTTATGCGGGAACGAGAGCCAGAACTCTTCCAGGTGTACTTCACATCCGCAGCGTCCAAAACTTCTAACTCCAAGAAATCCACCACCTCCGCAATGTCCGTCGACCCCGGATCCTAACCACCAAGCAAGCCCACACGATCCGAAGAGAGGAGGGTAACATTGAAATTGCCTCCTATCAACCATGCACAGCCAGAAAAAGCACTTCCCACATCTCGTAATTCCGACCAAAGTTGTTGCCGCATGGCAGGCTGATACGATCCGTAAACACGGGAGATAGCGAATATGGTACTAGAACGAAGGCATTCCAACAACACCGAGAGAACATGGGTGCCCCTCAAGTCCACCCTTGCAATAAACCCGGAGTCTTTCCATGCTATAATCATTCCACCGGCAGATCCAAGCAAATCGTTCGACCTAAACCTGTTGAGCGATCCCGCATCAAAAGAGCGCCAGACGACATCCGTGACCGAATCCAACTTTGTTTCTTGTAGGAGTACAACATCGCAGCCCCACTCGATGAATCTCGAGCCCAAGATCTTTCTCTTTTTCGGGTCACCCGACCCCTTACGTTCTAGGACATGATTCTCATTTGGTAACAGTGGTGGTGCCCTCAAGTCGGACCGCTTCCGCCAGCACAGCCAATTGAGCCTTGCGATCAGACACGGGAGGAAGATCAACTAGTTGTCTCTTTGAGTGTTGTCTTCTTTTGTACCTCTTGTCGGCTTTTCTATCTCCAGTAGACCCACTAGCTGCCCTTGACCCCTTCGCTTGTAACGCCTGGGTCATGCCCCCTTGATCTAGTGAAACCCTCTCCACCTCTTGAACAAGTACCGTGGGGTGCTCCATCTCCAAACTGTGACGAGCAGAGCTAACATCCGTAGCTGGGAGCCCCAACCCACCCCAGCATGAACTTATACTCTATTCGAGTCTCCCCCAGAGCTGGTTCCGAGTCAGATACGGAGGTGTCAGATCGCCCGAGGGGTCCGTGATCATCAATCGGGTCATAACCGGACCCGCAGACCCGGGACCTAAGAGGAAGCATCCTGCCTGCAAGACTTGTTCACGACAGTCCAAACCCAACGCCCGAAAGAGAGGCCAAAGTAGATGCTGCCCCTCAGCCTTTAACCATGGGGGACCAAGTGTCTGAGTTGGCGCCCCTTCAAGTTCTAGATCATGCACCTTATGAACTGCCTCCTCCGGAAGTTCCTGGACCGCCACCTTGGAACTTGCAACCTCGTTAACCAGAGTAAGCTGATGCGGGCCCTTCTTGAAATGGGAACCCAAGAAACGATAAAAAATAGCTTTTTGAGTCATTTTCGACATTTCCACCGATATATATAAATCATTGTGTGCTTTAATACTAGGTGCAGCTAGATATGTGTTTTAATACTTGGTCTAGCTAAATAAGTAGTGGAATCGATCTTGCATGAATAATAACATTGATATATAGAGATTTTTTTGAAGCCAAGAAAGGGGGAGACACTCAACGGTGGTCGCCCCTAGTATTTATTAAAAGGAGAAAAGTGAGAAGAAACTACAAAGGGATGCATTAAGCGATCCAAGAGCTTAGCAAGCTCGACACCTGCAAAATAACATTTTCCAAATAAAATCTTTGTCCCGAAAACAGTAGCGCATTCTTGGCTAGCCAAATGGCCCAAATTGTCGCGAGCGGCCGTAACAACTCCATCCTCGCCCGCTGGTCGACCGCTGCTAAACCACCACAGAAAGCCCCAACGTCTGATATGTTAACCCATTCCAGTGTCGGGTCGCTCCAAAGGGGTGCCACCCCCCCCCCCCCCACGACAAGAAAAGATGCTCCGCCGTCTCAATCTTCGCATCGCAAATAAGGCACCTATCAGAGACCACCCCCAGTAGCCTGGCGCATCTGTCACGGGTCATCAACCTCTTCCTCCTGAACAACCAAAAAAAAGAATCTGATCCTCTCGAGAAGACCCACCCCCCAAAGGAAGGCATAGTCTCGCACCACCTCCACCGAGAGGGAGGGCGGGGGGTTGGAGATCGCCAAGTACGCCCCACGGACTGAAAAATCCTTATCACGCTAAGCCCATTAATCACGCTCCGTCGAAGGCCCCTTCGTGTCCATGAGCACGTCCAGCAGAACCATGAACTCCTCCATCCGTTGATCCGAGAAATTCGAGCGAAACAACGGCATCCAGTTTCCATCAGACCAGCACGCGGCAACCCGCGCGTCCGGATCCTTTGCCAGAGCAAAGAGACGCGGGAAGCGAGAGGCATGATTGATGAAACCATGTTTCATGATGATAATTCACTGAAATTAACCCCCTAAATTAGACGAGGTGTCAATAAAAACCAGACAAAGTTTTCTAATTATCAGAGTCATTGAATAAAAATGGCAAAATTAAAATCCATGGTGTTTTTACCCTTAAAAATACCCTCAAAAATATTATCTGCCTTTTAATGACCTTATCTCCGTTTTGGTCAAATGAAACTTGTAGATCTCATCGAGATCTACAACTTTCATGTTTTGAATTTTTTCAAATTCGGCCATCTATCCCCTCATAAATCAAAATCTTTGACGCAATAATCTGATTGGGCCACGTGAGCCTTCTGGTTGCGCCACGCGGCCCAGCTCTTCTCGCGCCACGTGCCTTGGCCCAACAACCGTGAGATGCAGGTCTGGAAGCCTGAATCGTCGCCGTCCATTGCCGTTGTGACCTCCGCCATCCGATCATAACATAGGATCCATCACACCCCTCCAATAGCGCCTTAACCATAGCATGACACGTGGTCGCTTCTGCGTCCTTCGATCACCTTCAGTCATTTCCATCCCAACCATCTATTTCCGCTTCAAACCTCAACCCTCCGATCGTCCTCCATCTGTGATCTGGGCCGCCCGCTAGCGCTGCGCTCTAAGCACGCCACGTGGCGCGCCCAATCACCCTCCAATCCAGTCGTCTTAGATCTCATCCAAACTGCTCGTGAGCGCCCTTCTTTCGAGATCCAACGGCCAAAGCATCGTATTCTACCTCGGATCCCCTCTCTCACCCACGTTCACTAGCTCGCAAACCACCTTCCCCCTTCCATTTCTCCCCGAGTCCACGTTCTCCATCTCCAAGCTCTAACCGCCCCACGACGTACCCTTATCATCCATGATCCTCGCGAGCATCCACGCACCCCACGACGACCTTCGCCTCGTCCCTTATTCCTCCCGCAATCCACGGCCATCATCAGCGAAATCGCCGCCTCTGAGCTTTAAATATTCCATCTCCTCCGCATGTCACAGCCGTCCACCTTTACGTGAGGAGTCGTCCATCACGCCTCCGCCCCTCGGTGACAGCTAGGTGGAGGCATGGAGAGCGATGATGAAATTCTTCTCCGGTGTTGACCCCTGGACCATCACGGTCAGGTCTGCGGTGGTTTCGCCCCGCCAAGCTGCTCCCCAAGGCTGGGGGAGTTCAGCGATGACCGGAGTGCCATCGGCACTCAGCCCAAGCCGCCGACGACCGTCCTCTTCTCAGGTAAGTTCCCTAGACCTCTTGTTTATTTTCTTTGATTTTCTCGGAGTTAGTTAGGTCTCTCTACGCTTGATTACCCTCCATCGTTCATCTTCCGAGCTTCGCCGTATATCCATCTCCTTCGCGCATATATCCGATCACCTCTTCTTTCCCTCGCGACCTCCGACCACCTTCGACCCAATCTCTCCGGGCTCACCGGAGAAGACAAGCGGCCAATCACTTTCTCCGCTCGCATGGCCTCCACTCCGTCTCAAATTCATCCCCCCTTCGATGCTTCGGCTATTGCGCTGACTGAGTAGGTATTCGAATATTCAATGAACGGAAGTTCATCGGAGAGGAACTCGACAGCTCCGTCTCCGGCAATCCATTATCGACCATAGCTTCCATATAGCGTCGCAGCTCGCCCAGGCCTCTGACTTCATCGATATCCTTTCTGGTGGCTCTGGGGAGTTCCATCGAGGCTTAACCCGGGAGGCAAAGCTCATGAGGGGTCGCCGGAGATCCAATCGAGCCACCAGTCTTGCGGCGGAGGAGGAGTATCAGAGTGTACAGGCACCATTGGATGCTCCTCCCCGGAGTTCATCCGACGGTACCGAAGCAGCCACGTGCTTAGCAGTACAGGATTCAGCCATCGTTGGATCTTCAAGATCCAATGGTTCAAGGACGTCCACGTGTCATTGCCAGGGTCTCTCCGAGCCTCTGTTCCAGATCTATAGGCTTGGATTTACTGAGCCTATACAGAGCTTCCTCGGCGCTTCGTGCTCCTCCAAGCCTGCATCGAGCCAAAGCCTGATCCCGAGCCTAGTCGAAGCTGGCCCGATCCTCCTTCGAGCCTGGTCTTCACCGAGCCTGGAGCCCACGTGTACCGCACATGCAATCTAGGTAAATTGTATGGAGGCCCTCGGAAATTTCTACAATTGCAGATAGATCCTGAGCTCACGTGCAGACCACCTGCGCCTGGGGTATTTTTTCATGAATACCCTTGCGGGTTTTAATAATTGCAAAAATACCCCCGTGCATGTGGGTTATTTACAGGGAAGGACATGCACTATATTTTATTTGCATTTTAGTCCTTCCCAGGGACCTGTTTACCAGTTATCTTTCATGTTTTCTTGCATTTATGCCCATGGACTTAATGTTTAATATCTTGAGCATTTTAAATCCGAATTTGATGATTTCAGTCTCATTTTAATGCGCGTTTCATTATCTACAGATTTACTGAATTGACACGCAATTCATCTTGCTAAAATTAATGGAAGTGTCATGTACTTTGTTCATATCAATGCCAATTTATGTTTTAATGCAAAGCACAATTTAATCCTGAAATTGACTCCTTAAATCGCTCCTTGTACTCAAATATTGTGGGGGCATATTTTTGCATAGCATCGCATATATTTGCATGATTAAAAATCAAATTAAAAAAATAATACATGTTTCCTGATTACTTAATGCATATTGTCCGATTTTCATGCATCCATTGACCTACTATCCCTTAACCCAACACTTAGCTAAATGAATTCAAGTCCAAATATCTCAAGAGAGGCTCGTGTCCCTGAGTTCGACCTTGGTTACTTACCAAGTAAAATACAAATACAACCATTTGATTTCTTTGACATATTAATCAAGTTGGTTTTTTGACGGACTGAATTCAGCCCAACTGCAATGACCACCGAGTGTTAATTCCACACTTTTAAAGGGCTGAATTTGCGGTTCGTCAATGATCTCCCTCGTCCGTCCAATTATCCCGCCAAAAAGCAAAGCTTTCGCCATTCCCCAGCACATGTCTAAACAACCCCTGAAAGTTACGTGTGATCGTGAGGATATCTTTCCAAAAGAGAGAGGGCCTCGCCACCGCTCCCTCGGAGCTGGCCGACGGCGCCGCACCACTAACCGAGTAAATCTGTCGAACGAGCTTGTCGGTGAAATATCGGCGATATCAATCGATATCTGGGATTTTTTGTACTAACACTAGTCACTTTATACCGATATGCGGCGATATATCACTGATATCCTTGTAAAAAGATATAATGAGGGATTTCGATACATCTTCCTTGTCGAAACCGATATATCGACGATATATTATCGATACGGCCTTCTATGCAGAACTCCGAACTAGGATCGTCGCTCCGATACCATTTCTAGGATCGTCGCTCCGATATCATGTGAAGAGAAAATAATGAGTTGCTTACTCATAAAGCCCTAGAGTTCTCTTATATAGAGGAGAAATATATTTGTCAAATTACATAAAGTACATGAAAAGAAGAGAAATTACATAAAAGTAATAAACGATCTTATATCTCAAGAGACGTATACTATAACAAAAAAATATTATCCTATTCTTTTCACATGGTAGCAAAGCCTCTATCATAACCCTTCCCCCACTCAACAGTCCCACCCCTTCTCTTCCATAGACTTCGCCACGCAGTACCGACATCGCCCCATCACGTTAACGTAACCACGCCCATCCTTCGCAACAACCCTAGCACGACAGTCCTGCAACTCGATAATCCCATCATACAGTGGCTGAAAGGCAGCTATGTGTGCAACTCCATGCATACATCTGTGACCATCTACCAACGATTTTCATCGATTGATGGTTCCACGAAGGCTAATTAATGCCCCTTTATAGTCTATGAAGCACAATCCTCAACCCATGGTGTTTCCTCCGTTAAAATTGATGTAAAACTCATCATTTTATTGTTATGTGAAATATTGTGGAAAAATAATAATGAATTGACTATTCATTAGGCCTTAGGGTTCTCTTATGTAGAGAGGAGAAAACCTGTTGGGTAAATTACATAATAAAGACAGAAAGAAAAGAAAATATATGAAATCGTAAAAGATAAAATAACTCTCGACACTCCTACTCAATATAGAGCAAGATGTCAGTCATGCTTATAGCTTGGAACATCTCTTAAATAGCCCTCTAACTAGAGCCTCCGTGAAAATATATGTCCTTTATTCCCTTGAGTTGACGTGGGAACTGGAAAGTAGAGATAAAACTCTTCTTAATCACATGTATAGTGACAATTTACCTCAATGTGCTTTGTCCTCTCATGAAAAGTAGGGATGTTGGCAACGAACAGGGTTGCCTGGTTGTCACATTATAGATGCATGGGAAGAGGCGCATCGATAGATGGGACAATCAAAATGGATTTATCCTACATCATTTAAGTGCTCCACTGCCCCATTTCGATCATTTCGGTCAGGATTTCTACTGTGGGCCCCATATGGATGAAATATCGACCATTTCGATAAATTTCGGTGACCTGTTGAAACTGAAATTCGATCGACTTTTGATGAAATTTGAGACTATGTCTGTCTATATCGTGATGGCAAGGGATGTCCCTCTGCAAAACATTAATCCAGTACCTAGAAAGGACTTCATATACCTTATAATCATGTGAACCTCATCAATATTTACTTGTCTCAATTGTTCCATAAACTGGCTAACATGCTCACAACAAAGGAGATGTCTGGTTTGGTGATGGTTACATAGAGGAGCTTCTCAATAAGCTCCATTTAACTACTCTTGTCTATATTATATGTATCATCATCATATAGCTTCACGTTGTAGTCCATGGGAGTAGTGACAGGTATGCTATTTGTCATGCATGTATCTGAGATGAGATCACTAATATACTTCCTCTGAGTCATCACAAGGCCCCATTGGTTCCTAATCCTAGAAAGTATCGTAAATCGTCAAGGTCCTTAGTAACAAACTACTATCCAAGGAACTCCTTATCCGCATCAATACATTACACATATCTCTTGTAACAATGATAACATCAACATATAGTATCACAATGACACCTCTTTGAGTCCTCTCAACGATCTCGTGAAACCCTCCTGATCTATCAAGTCCGAGAGCATCTGGAACCATACTTTAAGACTCTGATTACGGCCATAGATAGCCTTATTAAATCTGCAAACCTTCTGACACTCCCCCTCAGCAGCGAACCCATGTGGTTGTTGCATATAGACTTCATCTTGCATATTACCATATAGAAATGTATTTATCACGTGAAGTTGGGACAGGGCCCAACCCTGCACCATTGTAATAGAAAGAGTATTCCGAAGGGTAGATTGTCCTGATGCCGTCAAACTCAGGCACATTGACTCGTTGGCAATGGCATAAAGTGAAAACCGACTGATGCATGTGAATGGCAGAGTGATCGATCGCAATCTCGAGGAAAAGGTACGTGATCATGCTCCCTATCATGATCTCAATCCTCTGCTCCATGTACTAGCATTTCCTCATGTGGATCATAAAACTGAGGATGTTGTACCTCTACAAATTGAGGTTGCTCATGTCGTGTTCCATCTTGAGATGGATGATAGGTATAATCAGACAGCTCTTCGAACCTCATCTCGATGTCAATCTGCCTATCTGTGATCTCCGTCTGTTGGGTCAAGATCTGGTCTTGCTAACCTCTTATTCTTATAGCAGTATGTTGCTGCTGGAGATTAGTGAGGACGATCAAGATGCGCTCCAAATGATTCGTTGTCCCCTGGCCATCCCTAAATGCCATGGTTCTATACGAGAACGAACATCATTAGTCATAAAAAAAATTGATGTTCGTGGATACCATCAACTGTGTTTTTCTCTTCTTGAGATACAATATGAAAATTAATTGAAAAAGGAGACACCTGTGTTTGTTGAATTTGAATGCCATTCTTTCCCTTCTCATACTCGTGACAAGTCGGAGAATAGTCGCTATTCGAAAACTTAATGCGAATGCATGTAGTGGGGTACCACGGCTCTGATACCATACATGTGATGACTCTGGGGATCTGGTTGCCTATTTACACAGCATTTGCAGTATCACATTTGCTATCGATCGCATTAGGTTACAGAAAATCAGGGGAAATTTTCACATTTGAATGATGTTCACAATTAAATAATCAATCACAGAACAAGTGTCAAGAGATATTTGCATTAATTTCAAAAAATATTATATGTATCAAAAGAACTAACATTTTGTACATATATCCTAAAATATAACAGAAGAGATAAACAAGTATTTATAATATCTTGTACAAAAGACATAATATAAGTACCATCAAAAAATGAATGTATGAACCGCGAAAGCCCGGTCCAGTTGTCAGACTACTGTGACACAGGTGCTTTACCTGTCATCCATGTTAGGAAGAACAAAATTTCAACAAAGGTTGAACACAATCTAAATTATTAAAAATAAAATGTATTTCAGTGGCTTCAAAAGAAAGCAAGTAGATATGTGTTGACATTTAAATTTAACAAGCTACTTGTATGGAAGTTGGTTTTCAAGTTGTTGTGTATATGAATCCTGATGTTCACTCACCACCTCAACTATTCATACTTAATGCTTTCATTTATTTATCAAATTTATATTTATGTTATCATCACTTTATTATTTATAAGTCATGTTGATGGATCTTAGTGAGTGTAAATGATGTGTATCACGTTCTAATTCTTTTCCTGTTAAATCTCTCAAGCTTGGTGGATAGTTTGTGGTCCTAATCCGGGTGAGACCTCACGCTATGACTCTCAGGTAAGAAAATGCCTTAGGGTTAGGGTGCCTCCGTAGGCATAATGTGGAGTGTAATGCATCTAAACAAAGTTCCCAACACATCTACTAGTTTCACCTAGCAACCGTAGTAATATCTCTTATATAAATGATTTTACATTCACTAACTTCACCTAGCATCTATAGTAGTAGCTCTTATCCTAATGAAAATGATTTTCGTAACACGATCCTTTCCCTCGTCAGGACCTACTGGCAGAAACGGTAACTAAACTCAGGCGGTGAGGAAACATCCTAAGAGATCCTTCCGGCTCGCCTTCCTAGTGGAAGAGCGGTCCAAGAAAAGGTTAAGCACACTCCAAAACTACGCCCCAAAGACGGGTGGGAGAGACTCGCCAGTATGAATCACTCCAGTTTGGCCCGATCGATATAGGCAAAACGAGCTCGTAAAAAATCAAGGGTCCTCCAGCCTAGACACAATAGAGAATGGGGGACGAAACTGGTAAACAAACTCGTGGATCCCAGAGAGGCGAAAATTTGTAACCTTGCGAAAAATTGAGAAAAAAAGACTGGGGATGAAAAGTTAACAACTGAAAAATATTTCTATCTCTCTCTCTTGAAATATCAAAGTTACCCTCATTTCTATCTCGAATCTCTGATTCATATGAATAATAGCTCCTTTTGTCCGTCTCTAAATGGCGATCAAAATGAGTATAATATTCATATACTTCTGATCTGAGATGAATTAAAAGATTGCTGAGATACAGTTTTGATTTACGATTAAATTTGCGGTTTTAAATGATCAAACGACCCCCAATCGATGAACAGACGATTTCGTTAGTCTTATTTTGTTGAATCGAAATGTACGATGGTTTAGTTTATTTTGTAGTTCGGACCGCGCCAAGGCTTTTTTCTGGTGACACAATTTCTGATGCAATCGATTTTTGATTGATTGCATCCTAGCGGGATTTGATCTACGATCTATGGATCGATCTGGGTTTATTCAATATTAATTGAATATTAATTGGTCATGCAGACCCATAATCGGGTCGAATTAGGGTGATTCACATTTTGAGTGTACACCTGCAATCAATTCCCCTCATATCAGTGTAGACAAGTTTTTTCCTTGATTTATAAGTCTCGATCTTTGGATTTAGCATCATGTAAGAAAACAAGGTCGATACCTCCTCCACAGGTGCCTTTTGAGGCCCAGTGCCAATAGTCAAGACAGATGGAACAAACTATGAACTATAGATCGTGCAGTTCATGAGCCTTACATAGTCTACTAGTAAGAAGCATATTCTTACTGAAGAGGAGCCGATTAACAAGGGTGTAATAAATATTTCATGGGAGGTCGATGATGTGTATATGTGCATCTAGATGACTGGTACATTGACGATACAAACTGTCAATGACATTCGGCATCAGCCCACTGCCAAGGCAATGTGGGATATTATTGTTGTCTATTAGCTGGCAAGAAACGAGACGAAGATCTTGCAGTTACAGCATGACATATTCACTATCAAACTGAATGGACGACCCCTGCATTCTCTATATACATCTCTTCGAGGCATGTTCGAGAAGCTTCAGCTACACCTGAACAGCAGGAGTACGGGAATGCCACAATGGTTGGTGTCTTCTTAGTGGCCTTTGATACAGAATACGAAGTCGCTCGATCACATATTCTTATGGATGCTACTATTCCTCATATGGAAGAGGCATATTATAAACTTAGTAGGGACATCGTTCCGTCGTCCAATTCATCATAGACCTCCTCTGCGAAGGTTGCATCCCACGATATAGAAGGTACTTCACAACACAGAGGTCGAGGGTTTCATCGCCAAAGAGGTGGTCGTGGTCCTCGTTAGTCATGCACCTACTGCCAGTGTCTTGGCCACTTTGAGGATAGATCCTATTCCAAGCATGATTTTCCAGCCCCTGCTCGTGCTGCTAAGCAGAGTGAGACTCCTGATGCGTCTACTTCTGATCAGAGATTTGATGACCTTGTCTCTTACCTAAGAGAAATCATGTCTCATTTTGTTTCTTCTGGGTCCTCGAGCACTTCAGATGTAGATGCTTCTGCCTCAACTAGTATCTCACGCAGTGCTTATGCTCCTACAAGTTCTAGTAGGGCTGACATTACATAATGGATTATGGATTCCAACGTCTCTCATCATTTGTGTAGAGATAGAGATAAATTTGCATCATACAGACATATAGCTCCTGGCAGATCAGTGATCATAGCGAACGGGACTCATTCTCCCAACACTGAACAAGGAGAGATCGATTTTACGCCGCCCATGGGTCTTTCAAATGTGCTTCATGCTCCTGACCTTACCATGAATTCATTGTGCGTTAGTCAGATTACTAAAGATTTACATTGCCATGCTATTTTTGACCCATATTCCCTTGTGTTTCAGGAGATACTCATGGGCAGGGTGATTAGATGTGGCCGTGAGCAGGGAGGCCTATATCGACTGATCTATATTCCTCGTGTCGATGCTTCATTTAGTTCTGCAGGATCAATCTCTCATGTTATAGGGCATCTCCATTTTGTTCATCTACCCCTTCAGATGTGTCATGTGCTTCCTCAAATTTCAACTCAAATTACTTTCCAGTACAAAGCTTGATAGCTAGGAAAGCACGGCCAGTCATCATCCCCGAGTCGTCCGGATTGTAATAGCAGTTCTCTTTTTTAGTTGATTCATCTAGATATTTGGGGTCTGAGTCATGTTCCTGATCATCAGGGACATAGATTCTATCTTGTTGCAGTAGATGATTTTTCTAGATTGTCATGGATTTTTCGGTTAAAGAATAAGTTTGAAACTGGGAATGTGATTCAATCCTTTATCAAGGAAATAAAGAATATCTTTTTTGCTACTGCAAATTTGTTCGCACTGAAAATACATTGGAGTTTTGTACCTTACCGCTTTCATATTTCTTTCGATCATTTGGTACTTTACATCAGACATCATATGCCTACATGTCCCAGCAGAATGATGTTGCTGAAAGTAAACACCTTATTTACTTGATGTCACACGAACTTTTTTGATTTAGAGACGTATTCTTCACTCCTGTCAGGGTGATGTCCTCACCGCTTGCTATCTTGTGAATCGTATGCATTCCACTGTCTTGGATGAGAAGATTCCTTTCTCAATTGTGTTTCCCGAGAAGGATCTGTTCTCCATCACTCCTCGTTTGCTTGCTCTGTGGCATTTATGCATCAGTTGTTACCTGACCTTGACAAGCTTGCCCCCAGAGCTGTCAAGTGTGGTTTTGTAAGGTATTCCAAAACATATAAGGGATATATGTGTTACGACCATGTTCGTCGGAAGTATTATGTCAGTGTTAATGTCACCCTTTTTGAGTCTGTGATGTATTTTTCCCCTGTAGGTGACAAATTCACTCCATCTGATTCTTGAGAGGAAGTTTACATGTCTCCACCTCTTACACCACCATCACCGCCTGTTCCAATACCATATATGGTTCCTCCACCACCAACTCCTCCTAGTCCCATAGCCCAGTTCTCACGTTTTTACGTCTGCAGACCATCTACTGCTCATGGCCTCCTCAATTATCCAGCATGCCTAAGATATGTTCTGATCACAATGTTTCTACTGACGACAATAGTGAGTTGTCTCTACAACAGGCTACTATACACGAGTAGGTTCCTTCACAGGAGGATAGTGAGCATGTAGAGGAAGTTGCTAATGATCTTGAGGTTCCTATTGCACCTAGGAAGTAGAGGCGTAAATGTGCCTCATATCATCTTACTTTCACCGCTTCTTTGGCACACTTGTCAAAAAAAATTCATGAGGTTTGTTGTGGGTCTATCTGTCATGGAGATCCCACAGACTTACCAGGAGGCTATGCAAGACAGTCAGTAACATCGAGGAGGAAATGGCCGAGTTACAATCATGTGTACATGGAGTTTAGTCCCAATTACTCTCAGTTGTCAGTTGCAAGTGGGTGTTCATCGTGAAACACCGAGCAAATAGTACAGTAGATCGTTAAGAAGATTGTGGCATAATATCCCGAAGTCGTGCCACCAACTCTTCGAACCTGTGATCTGGAGTAGATGCGGGTGGACCCTGAACATGATCAGCTGATGTTGCGGCTTCGGCGTCTGCCAGTACATCGGCCTCAGCCAGTGCCTCAGGTAGTCCTTCAGCCTCATTTCATACTCATGACCTCACAGGATGGATTGTCGACTCTGGAGCTACCCATCATCTATGCCGTGAGAAAGATATTCTGCAGTCATACAGAGCTGTTCAGCCAGGTCGCTCTGTACTCATTGCTGATGGCACTCAGTCTCCTATCATCGGTCAGGGGGAGACAGCTTTGCTACCCTCTATGCACTTACAGAATGTGCTACATGCTCCAGCATTTTCTATGAACCTTTTATCTATTAGTCAGATTACACGTGATTTGCACTGTCGTGCTATTTTTGATCCATCGTCTGTTATTTTTCAGGACATACTGACGGGCAGGGTGATTGGCTGTGGTTCTGAGCACAATGGCCTTTATCGTCTCGTTCGTAACTCCTACGCTGGTGTCTCCTTGCATACCCAGGCCTCTGTTTCTCCGTACACCTGGCATCTTCGGTTCGGTCATCTACCGCTGTAAAAGATGCGTCACCTCCTGCCTCAGATATCTCCGAGTTCTTCTTTTCGGTGTGAAGCATGTCAGTTAGGGAAGCACCATCGGTCTAGCTTCCCTGGTCGTCAGAGTCGGAGCAATAGCTCCCCGTTTGAATTATTTCATATAGATATTTGGGGTCCAAGTCGTGTCCCGGATCACCAGGGGCACAGGTTCTATCTAGTTGTGGTTGATGATTTCTCCAGAGTGTCATGGACTTTTCTTCTCAAAAATAAATCTGAAGCAGGAAATGTTCTTCAAAATCTAATTAATGAAGTTCAGAATGTTTTTTCATCTTCTGTTAAGTATGTGCGTACTGACAATGCATTGGAGTTCTGCACTCGCTCTCTTGCTAGCTTCCTTTCATCTAAAGGCATTGTCCACTAAACCACATGTGCCTACACCTCTCAACAAAATGGGGTTGCCGAACGAAAACATCGACATTTTCTTGACATTGCTCGCACTTTACTTATTCAGAGTTGTGCTCCATTAACCTTTTGGGGTGATGCTATACTTACTGCGTGTTATCTGGTCAATCGAATGCCTACAACTATTCTTGGGGAAAAGTCTCCAATCTCTGTTCTCTTTCCTGACAGAGACTTGTTTACACTGACACCTCGGGTTTTTGGCACTGTCGCTTTTGTTCACCGATTATCTCCGGGGCTTGATAAGCTATCCCCTAGGGCTATCAAGTGTGTTTTCGTGGGCTACTCCAGGACGCAGAAGGGGTACCGTTGCTATGATCCTGTCAATGACAAGTACTATGTGAGTGCAGATGTTACATTTTTCGAACCTGTCATGTACTTCTCCCCTGCAGGTGACAGATTGGTCTCCTCCACATCATCAGACTCCCAAGTCTATGTTCCACCACCTCCAAACCTGGGTCCGTCCTCTACTCCAGCGTCCCAAATATCAACACCACCACCACCACCTCCGCCACCACCATCACCACCACCCCCGGTTGTTCCTTTCACTAAGTTCTACACGAGACGCACGGGCCCTGCTCAAGCTACATCTCAACCATCCAGCACGCCTCAGGTATGTTCTGATATTAATGATGGGTTAAATAATGCACATGTGCAGGAGATTTTACCACAGGAGGAGGACCAACCGGTCAGCACTGTTTTGGATGACTTGGACCGGCCTATTGCTCATAGGAAACAGCGAAGACAGTGTGCCTCATATCCCCTAGCCTCTCATGTCTCCTTTCATCGTCTCACTGGGGATTTCCAGAAGTTTGCCGCTGCTGTATCGTCAGTTGAGATTCCACGGACATATCAGGATGCCATGAAGAATGAATGCTGGCGTTTAGCAATGGAAGAGGAGATGCGTGCATTGCAATCCAGAGGGACTTGGTCTCTAGTCCCTATTCCTCCTGGTGCGTCTGTGGTGAGCTGCAAGTGGGTTTTTACGGTCAAATATCATGCAGATGGTCGTCTTGACAGATACAAGGCCAGGCTTGTAGCACGAGGGTTTACACAAACATATGGAGTAGATTACTTGGACACTTTTTCACCGGTGGCGAGACATTCTACCCTTCGCATCCTCCTATCGGTTGCAGTGGTACGTGAGTGGCCCATATTCCAGCTTGATGTTAAAAATGCTTTCTTGTATGGTGATCTACAGGAAGAAGTCTACATGCAGCAGCCACCCGGGTTTGCTGCTGAGGGGGAGACTCAGAAGGTGTGCAGACTTCATAAGGCTATCTATGGCCTTAAACAGAGTCCCCGTGCATGGTTCCAGAAGCTCTCTCAGCTTATTGAACGACAGGGGTTCAGAAGATCTAATGCGGACCACTCACTGTTCGTCCGGAAGACCCCTAGAGGTACCATTGTTGTTATGGTATATGTTGATGACATATTGGTTACGGGAGATGATGCACAGGGAGTTGAGATCACCAAGTCTATGTTGGGCAGCCAGTTCATTACAAAAGATCTAGGCACAATACGATATTTTCTGGGGATAGAATTTGCAAGAAATGCACAAGGAATGGTGATGACTCAAAGAAAATACGTTACAGATTTGCTAGTCGAAACAGGAATGACTGGATGCAGACCTTCAAGTACACCTATGGACCCGAGTATGAAGCTGTATGATGATGATACCGAGGAGGTGGACAAGAGAAGGTACAGAGAAATGGTGGGTAAGCTCCTCTACATCACTATAACTCGACCGGATATTGCCCTTGCAGTAAACCTGGTGAGTCAGTTCGTTGAGCAGCCGAGGCAAGTACATATGGATGCCTTATACATGATATTGAGATATCTGAAGTCTTCTCCAGGCACAGGGTTGCTATTCAAGAAAGATACAGATCTGTCTATTTCAGCTTGTACAGATGCAGATTATGCAGGATGTCCAAGGGACCGTAAGTCTACTTCTGGATTTGCTATCTTCATAGGAAGCTCTTTAGTCTCTTGGAAAAGCAAGAAGCAAACTGTTGTGGCGAGATCCAGTGCCGAGTCCGAGTATAGAGCCATGGCACAGGCAAGCGCAGAAATGATGTGGGTTAAAGCAGTCTTAGAAGATCTGAATGTTGACGTTCCCTTGCCTATGAACCTTCAATGTGATAATCAGGCAGCGTTATTTATTGCCAACAATCCAGCCTTCCATGAAAGAACCAAACACATAGAGGTGGATTGTCATACACTAGGGACATGATTCAGAAGGGCTTCATCTCCACGTCTCACGTCAGTTCAGAGGATCAGACAGCGGACATATTTACTAAGCCATTGCTCAGAGGTCCCTTCCAGAGATGTTCTTCCAAGCTGAGCATGATAGATATCTATGCTCCATCTTAAGGGGGAATGTAGAGATAGTTGTCCGTCTTTTATGTTATTTCAGTTTCTTTATGTACCTCTCATGTAATTTACCCAAGGGCTCTCTCCCTATATAAGAGACCCGAGGGCTCTATAGAATAAATCATCTGAGTATTCTAACAGTTATAATTCGAGGCTTGTTGCGTGAAGGTTCACCCAGATGTATGGGGTGGAATATCATAATCCCTTCTCATCATGGCCCATCATTCTATACATCAGGTTCTTATTGTTGTTGTGGTGCAAGATTGACCATTGTTTCAGCTTGATGTCAAGGATGCATTTCTCTATGGTGAATCGGTGATCTCCAAGACGAAGTCTACATACAACAACTGGTAAGGTTTGTCGCTGAGGGGGAATGTCAGCAAGTTTGTAAACTTCATAAGACTATCTATGGCCTTAAGGAAAGTCCAGAAGCACGGTTCCAGAAGCTCTCGAACTTGATTGAGAAGAAAGGGTTCACAAGGACGAATGCAGATCGCTCGTTGTTTGCTCATAGAACCTAGAGAGGTAAAGTTGTTATTACGGTTTATATTGATGATACCATCATTAAAGAAGATGATGTGTAGGAGATTAGCAAGTTAAGGAGTTCTTTAGGCATCAATTTGCTACTAAGGATCTTGGTCCTTTACGATACTTCCTAGGATTAGAGTTCTACAGGAACCAGCAGGGTCTTGTGATGACCTAAAGGAAATATGTTATAAATCTTTTAGCATAAACAGGCATGAGCAAGTGCAGACCTGGAACTACTCCTATAGACCCCAACATGAGACTATACGACGATGGTACAGAGGAAGTGGATAAGAGGAGATACAGAGAGCGGGTTAGGACGCTACTTTATGTTAGAATCATCATGATAGACATCTCATTTGTTGTTAGTTGGATTAGTCAGTTCATGGAGCAACCCAAACGGGTACATGTGGATGAAGTTCACATGATTCTGAGGTACTTGAAGTCATCTATAGGAGCAGGACTATTTTTCAAGAAAGGAACATCTATTAATGTCTCACCTTGTGTAGATGCAGATATTCAGGATGCCCAATGAACAGAAAGTCCACCTCAAGGTTAGCAGTATTTATCAGTAGCTCTCTGGTATCTTGGAAGAGCAAGAAACAGACAATGGTGACCAGATTCTGCGTAGAATCAGAGTATAGATCTATGGCACAAGGAATCACTGAGATGATGTAGGTTAGATCAGTTTTGATCGACCTTTACGTTGATCCCATGCACTTACAATGTGACAACCAGGTTGCGCTATTTATCGCCAATAATCCTGTTTTTCATGGAGGACAACGCATATTGAGGTTGATTTCCATTATACACATGATATGATTTAGAAAGGCTTCATATCCATCTCCCGTGTCACTTCAGGGGAGCGAATTGCAGATATCTTCAACAAGACCTTGACGAGAGGCCCATTTCAGAAGTGTGGATTTAATCTAAGCATGATTGGCATCTATGCTCCATCTCGAGGGGGAGTGTAGAGATAATTCTATGTTTTTATTATTGTTTATGTATTTTTTATTTATGTTGTCTGCAGTATGTAATTTACCCATTCGGACTCTTCTCTATATAAAGAGAAAACTCGCTGGTTGCAACAGATTTGGGGAAGAAAATCCTGAAGATCACGTGGATAGAGAATAGAGTGGAGGGAGATTTTTGAAGATCCTCAGTTTTAATTTCAACTTCAACTGATTAAATAATGGACTATCATCCCCTTTATATAGGAGGGATGAGATTAAAAGAAGAAGAATAAAATTCAGATCTTAACTTACCCTAATTGGACTCTAATTATCTCTAACTAATTAATTAGAGATCACAAGCGATCTCATTATTTAAATAAAAATGAACATTGCAATAAAATCAATTGGAAGTAAATAAAATTAATCCTAACTCTAATTAATATATTGACTCGGGTTAAATGGACAAAAAAATTAATTGAAAAAAATTGAACGATGAGTATCGGAGAAAAACCATATCTAAGAAGAAACAAGGACAAGAAATCCCTTAGGGCTTGTGGCACGATGAGTATTTTTCATGTTTTTTAAGATTATGTTCCTTTATTGTGCTTTTTTAGGATCGACAAGATGCCGCCAGTTAAAAATAGGGAAGGATAAAAAAGTGGCAAATCATCGTAATAAAGTTAGAATGATTGTTTTAAAAGAGGAGAGAGAAAATAAAAAAGGAAAATAGTCCATGTTAAAAAAGAGAGGGAAAAGGAGAGACAAAAAGAAGATAAGCTTTTGTTTAAGTCCATTATAGCAAAAAAATGAAGAGTATAAAAGTAGAGTTTTCATATTCTACCATTGTTTACGTTCTCTAGTTTGAGGTACATATTCGCCCAATTTGACGAGACTATAACTCCGTCCTTTTTTTATTGTGGTCCTCAGCACAAGATGCTTTCGAGGTTCCTGTAAGAAAATAAGTTTTCTAAAGTCCTATATAAAAGAGACATATTTTCCGAGTTTCAGTGTAGGATAGGTCCATTCAGAGGCCCTTATGAGGAGGCCACTTTTTAGATCTGCCTATCAGTATTCCCACGACTTTTAAACCCCTTAAGTAAGATAAAGATGTCTTCCATTGAGGAGATACGTGCTAATGATTCTAATCAATGCAGATGCAAAAGATAGCCAGATTTCAATCCGGATTTCTCAGTGGTTCATCATTCAATACTTTGCATCCAGTTCCCTTTATTCACCAGCATAGACTAAAAAGGCATTGTCGTAGTCATTATGCATGAAGTCAAGACAGTTTGTGCGTCATGCAGAATTACATAGAAAAGGACTAAAGCGTTGGAGGAGGAAAAAAAGAACAAATTATGTCAAAATTTTAAAAAAGCAAAGTGAGGGACTGCGGAGGTGCAAGATTAAGTGGAGGCATAGGATGAAATATTCTCCCAAGTTGATAAGGTTTACTGTTGTTGAGTTCCAGGTGTTTCTTTTTACACCCACTACGACTGAAGCTGTCCAAGTAGTACGTTCACTTGAGACAAAAAGAACAAGAGAATTTTGTGTGTTGAAGATCACGTAGTGCGAGCCTAACTCTTAAAATCCACATGCAACTTTCTTCACAATTTCGGCGTGTTTAGCAAATACTATAGATTGGTTACTTTACTCATTATTTAAATTAATGTCTAGAAGCACGTTCCTCCGTTCACATCACTTATTAGAATGCAATTTCTCATCCATGTGGCTTCACAGAGATCGCAACAAAAATAGTGCAGAACAAAACACCCACAGACCCCCCCTCAAATATATGGCAGCTACAATTAACAAAGAACCAACAAACCAATAATTAGGTCAGAAAAGACGGAGGAGGAGAAGAAATCAAAACATGCATGCATTGTGAAAGGCCATTGCCCGATCATAAGAAGCAAGCCACAACTCGCCAGGCCGAAATATACACACATAGTACCATTGAGCATTCGATTCAAAAGATCCCAACTTTATGAAAAAGACAACAGGATTCATGAGAGATACTGACTTGCAGCTTATGCAGGATCTTAACACCATTGTCATTGTGAGAAAGTTGATCCATCTGATGACAAACTTGCTCATCCCTGATCCCATCCTCCCTTCCCCTTCCAAGAACTCGAAGCTCGGAGCTTTGGTACGGGCTATCTCATCAGCTGGGAACAAATATGAACAGCACGCGTGCTATTTGGGTTCCTGTGTCGGGAAGTGTAAGCATCGGTAACTAAGGATTCTGTGGGGTTCAGAAAATGGGTTTCATTTTCTGGGCAAAGGAGGCTCACTTCCCCCTGACGCCACCATTCAGGATTTTTGAAAATGCCCCACCAAAAGAGGAAAAAAAAGAGACGTCAAAGGGCCTCACTATTATGAGGCATGGGATAGTGGAGTTGCTATGCAATTTTTTTACCATCAATGTTCTTTCTTGTATCCTCATGTGAATAGTGGTTGTTTGGATGGTTGGGAGAGTTAGAAGAGATCGTTAATAAATCTGATGCAATGTCACATTGATTATGTGATATTAACTTTTCTTATAATTATAATATTTTTACGCTATTTTTTTATTAAAATGTGGTTTAAAAATTATGATAAAGAAATTGTGGAGTTCATATAACTAATTCCAAATCTGGAATGCAGAGGTAGAGTTGGGGTTATATGCTAGGTTACATTGGGTTAACTTGGCACCCAAACGGGGAGTTTCAAGATTACATAAGAGGAGTAAACAGTATACACTTGCGCAGGGCAAAAAATGTCTAAAGCTAACAAATGCACCATTATAGATCAATAACAACAAAATAATTTACCGAAGTAAGCTAGAAGAATAACATAAACAAAAAAACGCCACATTCAACTAGAGTGCAAAAGGATAGGATTTAGTTTAGCATCTTTTTACTGGCAAGATGTGGATGAACTTGTTGGAAGAACCAGCAGGGATAGAACATCTTCAGCTCGGTGAACGCAATCTTAGTTTGGAATCCACCTCAACACGGACTGGAGAAATAGCATATAGAATTGGAAAATTTCGCATAAATGTACAGCCCATTTTGCTAACCACAATAGTTTCTTAACAAAGAGGCGGGTCAATGCCAAGACACGTCAAACAAATAAGAGAGCTTTCCTTGATGACATGAGATGATTGGTATATCTCGGAAGACATTCATGTGTCGCCCCTTAAAATCAACTGTCAAAGAGACACGGGGTATTTGCCAAGGCGTATTGTTAGTACTAAGTGATGAGGTTAACGAGAAGAAAAATTTAAACTTATCCATTCTGGCCTAATTCCATGTTAAGAAAAAATCGATAAGAGGATATTTCTCACATATGTGTTTATAGTTTTCTGATCGTGAATCGCATAAGTGTCGTTTGTTAGCAATGTTGATCTTTAGTGTGTAGAGTAAATCATGGGTGTTTAGCTTGACATGATCTAAAAGATACGGGGTATGTTCTTTTATTTTACCGGATTACATGTATACCTTATAGATATTGCTTTGATAACTGATATTTAAGTGATGCATGTTGAGTTTTCTTGAATCGGCATACGCTTAAAGCGTAAGAAGGATCAGATTATGCTTAATATTTACACATGATATTTTCGCATGGATAACTATGTGAACCTCAAAAATTAACAAGTACCTTTCATTGCACATAATTGCATGTACTTCGAATATTTATGTGTTTGCTTATATGACACTTTTTTAGTTGATGTCAATATTTCATTGGAGTGTCATGTGTCCAAATTAGTTTATTTAATTATTATAATCTATGGTTAATTGGCATTGTAAGCTATAACTTGGATTGGATATGTAAGGAATTACAGTTCTAAAGCTCCAAATAGCCTAATAAGCGAAATCAAGGGGGGTTAAAAGTGTGGCTTTTGAAGTAAAGGTTTGATGAGGAACATAAAAAAAGGTGCAAGAGATAGAGGACTTTGGATATGATTGAGTATAAGCCCTACGTGGTATTCTAAATTGCAGATAAATACAATGAAATTATTGAGAATTGTTGGTTGAAATCTAGCTTCTGGAATTATAAAATTCATGTCAAATTATAGAAATTGTAAAAATCATGAAACTCGTATATTTTGTGATGAGAAAACTTTGGCATGGGTCTCATATAAATCCAATGTATATTTGTCGCCACGTAATTTATTGTGTGCATTTCTTATCGATTTTCTAAGGTGTTTTGCAAACATTTTCTAACATTTAGAATATCTGTAGATTCCCCTCAATGTGCTCTACACGACATGATTTGTTGGGATTCAATATTGTGGTAAATTAAAAGGTTTAAAAACTCAAAATCAAGGTCATGTTGCATTTACATTTTTAATTAATTTATCTTAATATCAAGAACTCTAAAAAATTGTATTAGGTATTATTTCATTCTAAATCATCCCATATTTTTGCTTTTGAACTTTTCTAATTTTTAATCTTAGAATTTGAACACACTTCATTTCTTACATACTTCATATAAATGCAACTTAAATCCAAAGACTAAAAAATAATATGGAAACCTTACTAAATATCCTAATTAGGAAAAATACATTTAAATTTTTAGTGTTCATTTGAATCAAAAATTCTACTTCGCAAAGTGAGCACAATTAACTTTGAAAATAATTTCCAAATTTTATTGGTTTGCTTTATTTTTACCATATTATTATATTTTCGAAATACTCAAAACATCAAAGAAATACAAAAAAACAAAAATAAATAATTCTTATTTTTGTTATATATTTATCATAATTAAAATAAATAAAACCTTCTCCAGTACCATACCTTATTACATAAGTAAATTATTTTTATTATCTTTTCTTTTATAATTAAAAACCAATTAAAGCTTGCAAACTATAAGTATAACACACACACACACACACACATATATATATAGGGAGCCCTTCAAATAGGATGCATCCTTCCTGACTTAAAGAAGGCCACCGTCTTTTTGTAGAAAACACCAGCACTTTATTATAATGTGTATGCAGTTTGTATTATAACTGCATATTATAAATACAAAGTCGCATACAAAACTGCATATTATAATACAAACATTAAAATTGCGCATTGTAATACAATCTGTATATGTATTCTACTAAAGTCATCTGTTTTCTACAAAAAAGAAGCGGGCCTTCCTGAACTTAGGAAGGACCAAGTTCTATTTGAAAGAAATTCTCTCTCTCTCTATCTATCTATCTATATATATATATTAAAAACCAATACCATTTGCATTCCCGTCACATCACATCCACATTTCGTGCATTTCGTCTGCATATGATTTGATTGCATTGATTGCATTTACACACCACTTATGTGCACATTGCATTAAAATTAAATACAATGAATTGAGTCGAGATAAATATAAAAAATTTACCAACTCCTTGTGACCACATATTGTAAGAACGATGCACGATAACAAAAATATCAAGACATCAGAGTTGTCATCTTGTGCAGATTCATCATCATAAATGGGAAGATGTTCATGCCATTCATTGAGAGCACATATTACATAGCTCATGTGGAGAACATATACTTTGCCCAATGCCTTGATGTCGAGTGTCAGGCCCTTGCAACCTATATTTTGCTCGAGGATGACTTGATTCTACGGAAAGACTGGCTTGGGATACTCTATTCATTCATTTGGTTTTGTAATAATATATATTTTTGTACTTGGGATATTATGATCCTAAGTATGGGGGTTGATGCTCTCTCCCCTTTATGTATTCATTGATTCACTATTCTTTTCAACAAGTCCCTCTTGCACATAGGCCTTCCAAAACATAAGTATAGACTCCCCCCCATTCTTTTTATAGCCCTTTTTATGCTCAGTACGCAGTTCATTTTTTTTCAATCTCTTGAATCCAACTAAGACATGGAAACTACAAATATCGACACATCCCCAACTTTCACGATGGTATGGATGTCTAAAGACCAGAGTAGTGAATTGAAAAGATTCTTCAAATGAGAGATAGTCTGCTAGTACGTAACCGTTCATTCTAGATGTGATTAATGCATCTATTTGCACATATTTTTCACTTTACTCATATCCGTTAAATAGAGTGCAAATGCTCATTGTCCAAAAAACCCAAAAGAGCTATAAAAAATACATACATGTAATGGATGTAGAGCAAAAATAATACAAGCAAATATTTCTGATCACTATGGTCTATTGGCTGAAAAGAAGACTTAACTTTCCGTGTCAAGGTTTGATAGAGGTGACCAAGCCGCCAACATCCTATTTGTATTCGCCAACAGCACATTGAGCTTAGAATAAAATACCTGACTCCCATAGTAAAGAGTTGTTAGAGAGAGGAATCCAAAGGTGTCTTACAATACTAATTGGTCATTTCACATCCTTAAATAGAAAAATAAACACATTGCACAAACTTCACAATTATTTTTATTGTCTATTATTTTTATTGTTTAACGAGTATGATTTATGAGCTGGTGAATCTAAGTTAATTTTTCGATCGAATATGAATATGGAGGTTCCAATAAATCAATAATCCATGGGTATACCGTCGCTCAAATTTCATTTCTCTATTCATGACCTTAGTATGGAACATAAAGTATTTTCATTTTCACTTATTATTCAAATTTGTTTTTTCTAAGGGACTATAAAATCTTGAGTATATAGGGGTGTTGAACCTAGGTTTCGTCTATCTAATACATGAAAATTGAGCTAATTAGTATAACAAACACAAGTATTCATACATTAATATCGTATTACTATAAATGCATGCTATTTAGCACTATCCCCCCTGGTGAATCCACGATGCATCATCTCAATATCTTGATCTTAGCAAATATCCCAAATAAAATCTCAAATAGATGCCCATAAATGACTCTTCTAAATAAAACACACTAATTATTGTATATTAGATTGGACAAAATAAATTAACAATAAAAAGCCGTAAAGTAAGGGAATTTTTCACCTGTAATAGCCCAAAACTTCATATACTTTTAATAATTTCATTTCAACTCCTTTTTAGCTAATTCTTTCTCTAACTTGTTCATAAAAATACAAAAATACAAACAAATTTCACATCAAATAAAAACTCCTAGATCCTAAAGAGAAAAGGCCCTCAAGTCCAACTTTCCGGCTAAATTCCTGCTCCGTATGAACTCCAAATTCATCAAACTCACTTTTAAAGTTCAAGTTAGAAAATTATCTATCCAATGGAAGTGGTATCACTAAAATCGGAGCCCGTTTGTAAAATATGAGTTTTGGGACCTCGGTGTATATTGTATATAATGCAAATATTCATTCTTTCTTCATTTTTTATTTATTTTTTAATTACTAAAAAAATCTAAAAAAATCATTGTTGTGTTGTATTTTATTTCTAGTATTTTATTTCATTTTTCTGTTGTAAATATCTCTTATTAAAAAGACAAATAAATTAGAAAAGCAAACAAAAAATGTACATGTTGTTTGTCTTCTTCTGTAAATTCTCCACTATTTTTTCTTCTTTATATGTTATTGTATTTTAGTAGCCTACTTTATTTATTTATTTATTTATTATTTAATTTCCATTCTTTATAAAAACCACTAACTCCATTCTCCCACCATTTTTTCTAACTTGTAAATCAACTCTACCATTTTATTAACCTCCATTCCACTCCACCTCCATTCTAAACTCCATTTTTTACATCTCTTTTTATACATCCCATCCTCCTAATTTTGCACTTGATTCATCTTTATGTGGAGAGAGTCTAGTTTCCAGAATTAAATCGATGACAACGATGCAACCGTGGTTGAACGACGACAACTCTTTCTCCGGTGAGATCCGTTGGCTTCTTGGCCAACATCACAGCAACACATCTACGCTGCTCGAGCTCATCGCTCACCGACGATTCGAGCGAGGACCGTGCTCTTCGTGGGTCCACCATAGGCGTCCTCGTCCATCGTAGGTAAATTTTCCCTTTTTATCATTAATAGACATTTTCATTATCTTGCATTTTTATCACATCACATTCACCACTCCTTCATTTGCTCTACCACTACAAAAAAATACGAGATTGGTGTCCACATGATGGCTCTTAATATGCATGCAATGTGCACACCCGATGACTGGGTGAGCACACGTGCTCGTTCACTATGTGATCGCCGATACGAGAGTCGTCCCGGCAGGTGGGCGAGCACATGGGGACGCTATGTCCTCGCCCGCTTGTTGGTGTCCACATATGTGCTCGCCCCATTGATCGCCCCTATAAAAAGGGTTATCATCCACGGAGCCCCTAATGAGCACATGTGCTCGCCCAATCTGATGTGCAGAAAAAAAAATTATACAGGTTCGGCGGGGTTTTGACGCCCCGTCGAACCTGTATAGCCTGCCAATAAACCACTGTAGGTGCTTAATATAGTCGATAAGCATATATATAGTATACCAGTTCGTCAACTAAATTAACTAGCATTGACAAGTTGAACACACACAATATACATGAACTTAGAAACTAAACATTCATATTTAACATCTAAGTACTACAAATATATGTTCGAAGCAACAATGACAAGTAAAAATACAACAATTTATACTATCTAAGTTCATATAAATTGAAAGACGTGTCAAAAGTTCAACCTCAACACAAGCCTATAGCAAGAAAAATTCACTTCTTCTTTGATCTAAAAATTTTATAAATTAAACCCTGCTTTGCTTTCTTTTTTTCCTTCTCCTTCTCTTTGAACCTAGCATACATGTGTGCCTCTTCTTCAGGGTCGTTCTCCTCCTCTTCGTCATCCGATTCAATCTCCTCAGGTTGAGATGTACGCCCTTGTGACCTATATTATATATGGAGGATATATACCTGTTACTTGCATTTTATAGATATAGAAATATAAAATTATTACTCATTCTAAGTAGAATACTTACATGTACGTCGTGAAATCTTCTCGGAGCTTCGTCACCTGCTCCACCATCATCACCATCTGCGACTCCATTGGTATTGATGATTGGAACGAATGTGGTTGTGTGTACGATGGCTGGGAGTATGCAGAATAGGAATGACGATGTTCCTCCACATAGTATGGAGGAAGACCACCAAGCGTCTGCTTCCTGTTCGCCACAACGTCCCTCTCCTTCAACACCTTGTAAGATTTTAATTGTTTAATACGAAATTATATACAAAAAATGAATATAGTAAGTTAATATTTATCTATACCTGCTTCCAGACTGTTTTATCAAATGGTGGTTGCTCTTCAGTTGGATCACCACCCTATTTTTCTACAGATAGTGCCAAATAACGATCCTGAAATACAAAATGAAATATTGAAAAATGAGTTATATTATATCTTTCAATTGCAAATAAATAAAAAGACTTACCAACAATTCTCTTGCTTTAGGAATGGACCATCGCGACTCTCCTCCTTTCCAACTCATGCGGGACATGGACCACCACTCCTGAAAAGAGGGTTCTCTTTCCAACCTAGCTGCCTGAAAAATAATTTTAAGATGTAATAACAACAGCATTATATTAAAATAGATTTGAAAAATTAAATTTTATATTGTAGTACCATCTCCTCTCTAATCTGATTGTGACTTTTAGAGCCATTTGTCGATTTAATCCTTTGTTTTTGGCGGTTTGTCCTTCCCGCCGTGGATCTCCATCCAAACTCCGCATCCGCAATAAATGCGTCACAGAAACCCTCCCATCTGCAAGTAATATGTTATGAATATTTTTTACTTTAAAAAATATATTATAAATTATTTAAGAAATACAATACTTATCCTCCGTTCACAGGAACCTCTTCATCTCCTCAAAATTCATCTCGTCGTATCATGTCTTCGCATGCGAGTCTCTCCTTGCCTTGAAAAATGTATCGCTCATTCTCTTCTCCGCCAAATGAATAATGGCTCGACGATAAGCATCCTTCCCAAGACCCGGAACAAGGCGAAACCTAATCTGAAAATTACAACAAAATATCAGAAGAAAACGTGACAAAAAAATTCTATATCACTTTTTAGGAATTATTCTTACCAGAAACATCTCAAACAGTCTCTCATGTTCGGTAGCAGGGATGCGACACAATCTAAATTGCATTATAGTCAAGTGTATCTTGATTATGGTGGTTATCTCCTTTGCCACCTGGTTGCTATTCAAAAAATTCCTGCATTTGGTAAATTTTGTAAACATTATACAATTTATTTGTTTAGTAAAACTAAAATGATAAAATTTATAAAAATCATACCTCCCATCTGTTGTAACCTCCAACAAAGGGTAGGACGCCGAAGTCTGTCCAGCTCTAGTAGGTAAAGACACGGAGGTGCTCGGACATTCAGAAGAAGGAGAATCAGAACCCATCGATGTCCATGTAGGTATCGAGAACCGGGATCGGGAATCCAACAGGAGCGACTGAGGAAGATGGCTCTCCATAGCCACCTACTTAAAAAGGTGGAGGAAGATAACCAATAGACTCGTAGTAGGCTATGACCCGCCGGACCTCGTTGGGCTGTGACTCTAAAACAACATCCGGGGTGGGCTGCCTACTGGACGAAGGTGTGTCTGAGCAAGATGGACGATTGGATCGATGTGATCCATGAGCCCCGCCACGTCCAAAACCTGTCATGACTGTAATGATGATGCAATAATTAATTAGATAATTATTACTAAATAATTTAGCTAATTCGATTGTAATAATGTAATAAAACTTACAGCTAATCTTCATCATTTATTTCGGTGGGATTAAAGAATATTTCTTCGTTTTCTGAGGATTTTGAATCGTCGTTTGTGGAGTCGGTATCATCTTGTAGGTCAACACATAACACCTCATTATCAGCCAATCGAATCGATTCGATGATTGAGACTTCTTTTGTTAAGTTTATTCGTTCATGTGTCGGTGTGAATGCTTCATCTATATATCATGATGAGTGTAATCATTAGAAATATAGCCTCGAGAATTTATCTTCACAACAATTAAAATTTCAGCGTCCTTTCTCTTCTTTGACACTTGCGTTAAATAACATATTTGATCCGCTTAAGAAGTTAAAATGAAGGGTTCAAATATGCGTTTAAATTTCCTTGGTACCACGTCGACAATGTTATTTCTCCTATCGAGTATTACACCTCCATTGGGTTCATACCAATCACACAAAAAGAGAATTACTTTATTCAAGCCAGGAATACTATATTCCACTTCTGGTATCTCCTTTAAAATTCCACATTAATTCGTATGATCTTCCTCATAACAAGATTCACGAACCATCACTCCATGATTCTGAGTTGTTAAATATTTACCGGAATTGAAGGTATGAAAATGATAACCATTGCTACAGCAAGAGTTGTAAGATCGAACCTTATAAACATGTCCTTCTCCAAAATATTTTAAAATATGAGTATAATAATTGGAAAAATTCGATGCATATCCGTCTGGAAACTTCAATTTTCTTGTCCATTCGCAGACAAGCTTCACTTGATTTCTGTCTAAGGTATACTTTGCTTTAGGAAGTTCAACCTTTCCATTATCATATTCCTTTATATGCCACTCTGGCTGATTGCATATGATTTGTAAATCACGATGAGACTTTGCTGTATCTTTTGATCAACCGATTACATTCATAACTGTATAGAAGATGCTATCAAATACATTTTTCTCTATATGCATAACATCTAAGTTGTATCGTATCAGTAACTTGCTCCAATATGGTAATTCCCAAAATATACTCTTATTAATCCAATTATGACTGTCACCAAAATCAGGAAGATTTTTTGTTTTATCTCCATTCTCTAAGGCTAATTTCTCCAATTCTTCCAAGCTTGATAATATCGTATCGCCTGTCTTGAATGGTGGTGGATCTGAAAGATCAATTGTATTCTTTTTAAATGACTGCTTCTGTCTTCAATATGAATGATTGTTTGAAAGAAAACGTCTGTGACAATAAAAAATGGTTTCTAATTGTTTTAAAGCTGGAATGATTTAGTACTCTCCATACAATATGGACAACTTTTACGTCCATGCGTACTCCATCCAGATAACATTCCATATGCCGGGAAGTCATTTATCGTCCAAAGCAGAGCTACTTTCATGTTAAATGTTTGACTTTTATTTGCATTATATGTATCAACTCCATCGACCCATAACATTTTCAACTCATCTATAAGAGGACGCAAATAAATGTCGATGTATTTTCCCGGATATGTAGGTCCGGGTACCAACAACGAAAGAAACATAAACTATCGCTTATTACATAAGCATGGGGGTAAATTATATGGTGTTGTCATTACTGGCTAGCAAGAGTAATCTTTGCTTCTCCCATGAGGATTAAACACGTCTGTACATACACCTATAACACAATTCCTCTTTTCTTCAGGAAATGTAGGAAAAGCCGACATCAATACTTTCCAACAATCAGACTCGGATGGATACTCCATATACTCATCAGCTTTATGTTCCGCATGTCATGTCATATGCTTCATCATTAAACGACATTTTTGACACGGACATAAGATAGTTCCATCTGAATCCATGACACGGAAACCATGTACGTAAACAAATTGTATAAATTCCTGAACACCTCTTTTATAGGTATATGCTACATATCCATCTACTACACGCTTGTACATCCACTCTCTATTAGTCATATTGGTCAACCTAAACGAAACAATTTATAATGTCAAATCCAAGAAAATATGTGAGGAATACCTAAACTTAACCCATTGTTGACATAAAAGATGAGAAGAGAAGTGTCTTAATTATGTTATCACCTGAGCCCATCCATAAGGATTCAAACTTACTAAAAGATGACCGTTGTCACAAGCTTGATTATTTCTGATGAAAATTTTGGCAGCATAACCCTGCACCTCTCCCGTATACCTCAAAAATCAATCGCAATCAACTTTCAAAATAATCATATTAGTGACTTTTTCGACAGTAAACTATGATAGATTTGGTATACCGAGGAGGAAGGGGTTATGAACTGAATTTCAATCAGAAATAAACAGCTTGTGACAACGATCACCTTTTAGTAAGTTTGAATACTTACAGACCCCCTTAGTCCGGGATCTCCGAATTAAGGAAAGCTAACATAAATCTAATACTTTAAGATCACTTTACATCATACATTTGTACGTGCTAAAAATGAGACTATAAAATAATCTTGAAATATTTAATATTAACCGGGTAATTACGTAAATTTGGTTGGTTAACGATGGGGATAGGGATAAGTGTGATCCAAATTTAGTGCCTAATACAGTGCTTGGCTCACTAATATTTGATGGATACCTGCAAAACATATTTTTTAAACATGCAAACATCAAAATCCACGACCATTGGTCTGGGATAAACATCCCAAAGTGAGTCCAATAGTGTTGTGAAATAAAAAAATATAATACAGTTAGAGGTGATGAAATCCTCCAATGTGTTGCACACGCCTCCCGATGTGCATTGGCCACACACCACCCGGTGTGGAGGGACGCACTGTGTATGAATGATTTTATGCGATTTTATAATAATTAATGGTTAGTGTTTCATACTTATCATTTAGCCTAACTATAAGTTAATGTGATATACTTGATCACATTAACTAGAATTTAATGTGATAATAAAATATCACAGAAGAAATATTTTTATTTATAGTTATTATCATGCACCAACGATTTTAACTTAAATAAATGAATAATTAGACATCCATTATATAGTTCTTATTCCCAAAGGCTTTGTATCTCTCATCCTCTCTTTCAATGAACCTAGTGTTATGAAACTAGTGTTATGGCACATCTCTATATCAACATTCCCTAGTGTTATGAAACTAGTGTTATGGCACTTCTCAATGAACCTAGTGTTATGAACCTAGTGTTATGAAACTAGTGTATCTCTCATCCCATCTATATCAACATTCACCTACTTCTCTATTTAAGCATCTTACTTGTTGTGACATTTAATCAAACACTTGACATACCTATAATATTCCATCTATATTAGACAAATATATATACTCATATCTAACAACAACTACATATTAAACAACTATATGAAGCATAAGCAACAAAATTAACAACTAGTGATATTAAATTCAAGAACAAAACAATCAACAACATCAAAATCCTAAACCTCTAAAAAAAGTATGAAATCGAATGAAATACGCAAAAAAGAGAGAAAGGATGATAAGATATACCTAAAGAGGGGTGTGTGTGAGATTAAATAGTCAAACGGAGGTCCCTCGACATGGTAATGGTCGAGCACGGATCGCCGGAGGGGATGAAGGAAGAAGGAACTCGCACAGGAATGAGGAAAGGAGGCGCCCGGCATTCTGTTTACGACCTCGGGTGAGCACACTTATGTGCTCGTTCAGTGCTCGCTAGGTGCTCGCCTAGAATTTGACACGTGCCGGTCTAGCCATGCCTTGAAATTCAACTGGGCGAGTACAGCAGGACGAGCACTTGTGCTATTCAAGTGCTCACCCATATACGAAAATATAATCGCGCCTCCAGATTCAAAAGGGCGATCAGGCTGGCGAGCACATGTGCAACCCTAAGTGCTCGCTAGGCTCTGAACGAGCACATGTGCTCGCCAAGTGCACCCCATCATGTGCACACCAATCGCACTTTTTTTGTAGTGTACTTTATCATCTTCTTATTCCATATCGTCACCATCACCACATACATCCATATTTTTATTCCACCAACCCATCCCCTTATCATTTTTATCTTATTTCCTGTTTAAGAAAACAAAAAAAATTAAAACTTAAAAAAATACAACACAACAGTAAAAAAATAAAAAAAAGTAGCAGGTGGCCGCCCCCTCAGCCGCCGCCGGCCACCGCCACTCAGCTCTCCACCTCGTGATCCTCCATGTAGCAGCTCCTACTGCTAGCGCGCCACCGCGCTCCTCACGCGCGGGCGCCGCCGCCTCGTAGAGCCGATCGTCCACGCCGCACTGCCGCTCAGCCGCGCCCCTAGCTCCTCCAACTGCCAACGCTGCCTGCCCCATCACAGCTCCACGCCAACCCGAGCGCGCCCACCCCGCGCCATCGCCACCAAACCGTTGCCATGCGTCCCCCTTGCTAGCCACCTCCGCCCGCACGGACCCTCCGTCCCCTTTGGGTTCCCTATCCGCCCTACTTTCGAACAAGAAGAAGAAGGTGAAATTTTTTTATCATTTTGTGTAAAAATTGCAATTTGTTTATTTTCAGTTTCTGTAATTACAAAATGGTCCATGAACATAGTTTCTGTTGTTCAAGTTATTTCAGTCTTGCACTGATAACCTTATGTTTGCACGTTAATTTAGACCTCAATTTTGCATCATTTATTCAATGAAAAGTAGCATGATGTCGAACAACTAATTGTCTACCCTGTAAATATTTATTTATATTTTTGTGATCTTTGGATAATTAAATAAAATTATTTAATTGAAATATTTCATTTATCCAATATGTGCTCTTAAATTGATATTTCACATACAGTTGCTTCAAAAATAATGAAAAAATAAAAAATGATGCCTTGAAGTATGCTTTAATTACATTCTAAATTTCATCTTAATTGGAGTTGCCATGTACCTTGGATAAATTGTAGAGTGATTTTATTGATTGATTTTTAATTAAATCCAAACATAATGTTTTTAGTGAAATTTTAACTCTCCTGAATTGCTTGTATAAATATCTTTTTGAGATAATTCGCATTCTGGCTAATTCATTAATGTGGATTTATTATAAATTAATTACTTGCAGCCACTATGTTTCCACTAAAAAATCCATAAAAAATCATATTTTCTCGAAAAAATCTAAAAAAACTGTAGCATCCTTGCATCATGTTTTATTTCCAGTAATTTTTTTATAATTTTTGCATTCTGTTTGTGTAAAAAATCACGAAAAACACATAAAAAGTATGTATTTTTCATTGTTGCATTTTAACCCATAAAATTCCAAAAAATATGTTCAACATTCACTATTGGACTAGGATTCTAGAAAAAATACAATTAGACTAAATCTGATTAATTTTGCATTAAAATTAATTTGGCATAATTGTGTGTTTTCTTATTGTCTTAATTCATACGTATTTGCATTCTCATTTATTTTTGCATTAAAAAATACAAAAATCTGCATGGAAACCTAGACCTAAGTTTTAGAATTAGCCCGAAGTTGTTCCTTTGCCTCCCTGTGTTCGACCCCGGACTTGCCCGAGATATAAATTAAAGCTGAGACACTCTTCACGGAGATATTCTCTCGGTTCTGACTGATTCGCTAAGTACACGTATTACATCAAACATAAATTAAATCACATGCTCAGTGGCCAATCAGATAGCGCCGTTACTGGGAAACGAACTCCAATCACCCGCGTGACATGCAGGAATACTTACCTTAGACATCCTAAGGTTAGCCAAATAGTTTGATTTATAAGGACAAAGTAAAGAGATGGCATAATCAACACATTAGTTGCAAAGACTTTGTCTGTGGACAAAAGTTATGGTTGTTCAATGCCATGTTGAAGATGTTCCATGGGAAGCTCAAATCTAAATTGTCGGGGTCCCTTTGTTGTTAAGAAAGTGCACGGGAATGGAAGTATAGAGATAGATGATCTCACAGATGGTGCACAATCTCATGTGGTAAATGGACAACTATTGAAGCATGTTGTAGATTCGAAAGATGAGTTAGTCCAAGTCGAGGTCATCAACTTCATGCAGAGTGAGCATAGAGCAGATACATCATAATACTCTTCATGAACTTGCAGCATGAAGATTCAGCAGCTTAAAAGATTCAGTACTATTGTACATTCTCCCTTCTATGTACATTCTCCATATAACATCGGTTCTCACTCTTACTCTCGTCCTATACTTAGGCTGACCAGAGCCTAAGTATAGGGTGAACCGATGCCCACCATGTCTATATACTCATCCATTTCTCCTATTGACCTCGTCCGCCACATTTTTGCTCTTCTTCTGCACTTAGGCTGACCAGAGCCTAAGTTTAGGGGGCGGATCAAATTCTATACTTTTTATTATTTTAACCATCCTACACTTAGCACGAGCTATGTCTTTTTATCGCTCGCACGCTAAGTATAGGGGGCATGTATATATTACATATATACTTTACTCATAGCTCGTAATTTCACGTATTTTTTTGTATATACTATATAATAATTATGGGGTGAGTAAAATTGGTAAAAAAAACTTTTTCAAAAAAAATTCAAAAAACTTTTTCAAAAAAAGTCCTTTCTTATTTACCTTTCTTTAAAACAAAATTTTTCAAAAAAAACTTTTGAAAAAAGAAAAAAAAAACAAAAATAAAAACTTTTTTTAAAAAAACATCTCTCTTCTTTTCATTTGTTTAAAAAAAAGACAAAACAAAAAAGTACAAAAAAACCTAGCTAATAAGTTGGTTTAAATCCTGACACATTCACATTCACATAAAGACCAGTGAAGTTCAGGAACACTTGGTTTATGAGATCTTGAGATTTTGAGTTAACCAGCCTTAGTCATTAGGGTCCTTGACTTAATTATTCACATTTCCCTAATTTGAAAGATATGTGTGCTATATTGCATGCTTAGTCTCTACCTTAAGAATATAATCAACACCTCACATACACGACTGCAGTTTGATAAGATGAGTTGAAATTTCACTTGGGAACTGGGATGAGGGATTTGAGTTTCGAATTGATTTGATGATGCTCGAGGATGGGATAAAATCAATAAAGGCTTCATGAAACCTGAGTGTCAGCACCTTTAACCAGTATGAGAACATGGTTCTTGTACTATCTCTTGACATTTACCTGTGTGTCAGGGTGTGATGAAATCTAAAAATTATTGACTAGTGTGCGTCAACTTTTGGTAAAAGCAGTGGAGATAGCCAAAAAGCAAAGCAAAGAAAAGAAATACCAATGTTGAAACAAAAGCTCTCACCATACAAAGTCAAATATCAAAGAGCTTCCACCAAAGGCAAGCGCTCCCAACCATTTCAAAGTGTCCACTTGGACCACTGCTATTAGGACCAGGAGTCGGGTTTGCACCAAAAAAGAGCTCTGCATCGTAAATGATACAAGTCTGGGTGTATAAGGTATATTAGATACTCAAAAAAGGAACAACTCGGTGTACTCCCAGGAAAACAAGTGTAGACGACTCCAACTTCTCTTGACGGACACACTGATAAACAAACAAAAAAATACATGTGTTGAGTTAATAAGGCACTCGAGAGGATCCTTATTCCAATGAAAGGGAGAGAAGAAATGACACAATCATATGCCCTCCATCAACTGACCTTATATCTGCACTTTTAAGTCTGACAACTAAAGAGACAGTGGATTGGATGCAAGAAATGCTTTATTCCCTAGTGTTGAGGGTCGGGTTCTTAGGCGAGTCTCTTGGACTGGAACCTTGGGTGATGTTGCGACTCTACTCCTGTAACTGCAGTCCACACTTAATGTCATGTCCCTACTATATATGTATACAAAAATAGTCTGATGATTAGGGAAATAGGATACCTTTTTACTAGAGCTTGTTTCATCTTATAATTTTAGGATCTCTAAAATCAAGAGTTTTTGAACCGATCAAGTCTTGTATTCATATGCACAGTCAGGGGTTAATCCAACTTATTCATTCTTTATTTTCTCAAGGACTAGCAAGGTTTAAGTATAGGGGGTGATGAATCCACGATTCATCATCTCAATATCTTGATCTTAGCAAACTCTCTGAGTAAAATCCCAAATAGATGTCCATAAAATAAATAAATTACCAAAATGACTCTTGTAAATAAAATACACTAATTATTGTATATTAGATTGTACAAACTAAATTAACAATAAAAGCTGCAAAGTAAAGGAGTTTTTCACCTGTAAATAGCCCAAAACTTCATAGATTTTTAATAATTTCATTTGAACTCCTTTTTGACTAATTCTTTCTTTGACTTGTTATAATATATATATATATAAATACAAAAATACAAAACAATTTCATCTCAGATAAATACTCCTAGATCCCAAAGAGAAAAGGCCATAAATTCCAACTTCCGGCCAAATTCCTACTTCATATGAACTCCAAATTCACCAAACTCACTTTTAAAGTTCAATTAGAAAATTATCTATCCAACGGAAGTGATTTCACTAAATCAGAGCTCATTTATAAAATATGGATTTTGGGACCTCGGTGTATATTGTATATAATGTAGATATTCATTCTTTCTTCATACTTTATTTATTTTTTAATTACTAAAAAAATCGTTGTTGTGTTGTATTTTATTTCTAGTATTTTATTGTATTTTTTGTTGTAAATATCTCTTATTAAAAAGATAAATAAATTAGACAAGTAAATAAAAAAGGTACATGTTGTTTGTCTTCTTTCGTAAATTCTCCACTATTTTTCTTCTTTATATTTTATTAAATTTTAGTAGCCTACTTTATTTATTTCTTTATTTATTACTTAATTTACATTCTCTATAATAACCACCCATTTAACTCCATTCTCCCATCATTTTTTCTAACTTCTAATTCAACTCCACCATCTTATTAACCTCCATTCCACTTCACCTCCATTCTAACCCATGTTTTTTCCATCTCTTTTTATACATCCCATCCTCCTCATTTTGCACATGACCCATGTTTATGTGAGGAGAGCCTAGTTCCCAGAGTTGAATCGGTGACAACGACGCAACTAGGGATGGGCATGGGTCGGGCTGGGTCGGGCCCTTAAGGGCGCATGCCCAAGCTCATTTAATTATTTCGAGCCTTGGACCAGGCCACGGCCCGTAAATCTTGTTATTGTTCGGCCCAAGCCTAGACCCGACCTATTTCCTTAGGGCCGGGCTTGGGCCGGGCCGGCCCAAGACTAGACATGTTTTGCAAACCTATACAAACATACCTTGAACTCCTCATGATTAATTGCCACAAATTCCTCCTAATAACACTCAATCCTTTCCTACTTCAAGAAATGTGACTACATGGATGATTTCTAGCCTGAAAAAACCCCTAAATTGAACATACCATCCTCCTCACATAGTAATATAAGATACAAACATTTAACCAACAAAACGAGGAATAACATTATATTACTTATGAAAAAAACATTGTAAATTGTAAGTCAATCTCTTTAATTGTAAAACAATGACGTTCTAGTGACAATACAATGTCAAAAATTCTAAAACCACAACATAATTAAATTTCAGTTGTTATCGAAAAATAAAAAAAATTCTTCAACAATGATATACCATAGCAACTAAGCTCGGAGCCTTCGAGGACAATACAACTTGGGGTTTTGGGAGTGGGATCTGGGTTTCTCGTGCACGAGGGGTTAGGAGCCTATGGCATCAACCATGTTTGGCGTGAGGGGAGGGAACTGGGAGGAGACATATGCCCCTGACTAAGGCCCGCGGGCCACATTTGGGTTGGGTCGTGGGCTCAATCTCGGGCCATACTACGAACCACCACTCGGGCCTATGTCGGGCCAAGCCTTGGGTCGGGCCTTGGGTCAGATCGGGTTTGGCCATGCCAAGACCGAGCCCGGCCCATAAAAAATTTTGGCCGATCTTTTAGGCCCAGTTCCGGCCCAATGTCCTCTTGGGCTTGCGCTGGGCCGGGCTTCGGGCTGGGTTAGGCCGGCCCAGCCCAATGCCCATCCTTAGACGCAATCGCGGTCAAGCGATGACAACCCTCTCTCTAGTGAGATCCGTTGGCGTCTTGGTCAACATCGCAGCAGCACCCTTGCGATGCTCGAGCTCATCGCTCGCCGGTGATTCGAGCGAGGATCGTTCTCTTCGTGAGTCCACCATCACCATATCTTGCATTTTTATCACATCACATTCACCACTCCTTTATTTGCTCTACTTTATCATCTTCTTATTCCATATCATCACCATCACCACACAAGTCTATTTTTTTACTCCACCAACCCATCCCCTTATCATTTTTATCTTATTTTAGTTTAAGAAAACAAAAAAATTAAAATAAAAACTTAAAAAAACAACACAATAGTAAAAAAATAAAAAAAATAAAAAATACACAACAGGTGGCCGTCGACCCCCCCAGCCAACGCCGCTCAGTTGTCCACCCTAAGATCCTCCATGCAGCAGATCATGCCGCCAGCGCACCACCGCGCTCCTCACGCATGGGCGGCACCGCCCCGCGGCGCCGATCGTCCACGCCGCACCATCACTCAGCCACATCCCCAGCTCCTCCAACCGCCAGTGCCGCCCGCCCCCGCATGCCCCGTCGCAGCTCCATGCCAGCCCGAGCGCGCCCACCTCACACCACCGCCACCACACCGCCGCAGCGCGGCCCCCTCGCTAACCACCTCTGCCCGTGCAGACCTGTCGTCCCCTTTGGGTGCCCTATCTGCCCTACATGCGAACAAGAGGAAGAAAGTGAAAATATTTTATCATTTTTATGTAAAAATTATGATTTGTTTATTTTAAGTTTCCTAATTACAAAGTGGTCCTTGTACATAGTTTGTGTTATTCAAGTTTATTTCTGTCTTGCACTGATAACCTTATGTAGCACATCAACATGGATCTCAATTTTGCATCATTTTATTCAATGAAAAGTAGCATGATGTTGAGCAACTAATTGTCTACCCTCTAAATATTTATTTGTATTTTTTGATCTTTGGATAATTAAATAAAATTATTTAACTGAAATATTGAATATTGTCTATGCAATATGCGCTCTTAAATTGATATTTCACATATAGTTGCTTCAAAAATAATGAAAAAATCAGGAATGATGCCTTGAAGTATGCTTTAATTAAGTCCAAATTTCATCTTAATTGGAGTTTACTTGTTCCGTGAATAAATTGTAGAGTGATTTTATTGATTGATTTTTAATTAAATCCACACATAGTATTTTTGTAAAATTTCAACTCTCTTGGATTGCTTGTATAAATATCTTTTTGAGAAAATTCGCATTCTGGCTAATTCATTAATGTGGATTTATTAGAAATTAATTACTAGCAGCCACTCTGTTTCCACTAAAAAAATCTATTTCTCGAAAAACTCCAAAAAAATTATTGTAGCATCGTTGCATCATGTTTTATTTCCAGTAATGTTTTTTTATAATTTTTGTATTCTGTTGTGTGAAAATTTGCGAAATAAACCCATAAAAAGTGTGTATTTTTCATTGTTGCATTTTAACCCATAAATTTCCAAAAAAATGTGTATAGCATTCATCATTGGACTATGATGATAAGAAAAATACAATTAAGCTAAATCTGATTAATTTTGCATTAAAAATAATTTGGCCTAGTTATGTGTTTTCTTATTGTCTTAATCCATCCGCATTTTCATTCTCATTTATTTTTGCATTAAAAAATACAAAAAAATCTGCGTGGAAACCTAGACCTAAGTTTAGAATTAGCCCGAAGTTATTCATTTGCCTCCTTGTGTTCGACCCCGGACTTGTCCAGGATATAAATTAAAGCTGGGACACTCTTCACGGAGATATTCTCTTGGTTCTGACTGATTTGCTATGTATACGTATTACACGAACACAAATTAAATCACGTGCTCAGCGGCCAATCACCAACTCCCCCCAAACCTAGACAGATTGTATGCACAAACATGTCTATAGACTACCCACAAAACTAGAATAAATAGACATACAAGATCTATTTATGATCCTAGCTCAGAGATCAAACTCGTAGGAATTGGACGACTCAATAAAGAGTAAGAAAAATAAGGAAAACATGCTAAAAAGATATGCTATTATACATAAGACCATAGAACACAACTATATATGATATACATAAACAAACAAACTGCTATATCGATTCTGTACAGCCAGTTGACAAAAATTCCTTTTGTACCATTTCCATAAAAATGTACATAAAATATAAAAAAACATAAAAATATTGACATGCACAACTACCAATAAAAGTTCAACCCTAATTTTAGAACTACCTGCACCCAGGACTTTATATCTAGAGCATATGTAGTCTAAAATGACCAAACTCATCTTAAAAATCCATCTTTTTAAATATCTTAAATGTTAAAAATACTTCAAATTTAAGCGAATCCATCTTTAAAGAAGTCACTTGCTGGAGTTATTATTCAATAGTAACATTATCTTATTATTATACGCACGACATTCATGAGGTCCTTTTCTTTGATTTCAATTTTATTATTTTCAATGTATATCGCATTTTATATACAACATACAAGTTAAAATAAAAAAAATGAGGGCTCCATCTCATAGGTATTTTTGATTTGACAAAAAAATCTACATTTTATGGCCAGCATTCCGCGTACCATTAACAAAAATATGCATGAAATCCTTATAATCTATTTTATAAATACAAATTATAAAATATCATATCAATAAAAAGAAAACAAAGATAAGTATTAAACAATCCAATTTATAACTCTTATTTTGGCTGATTTTGCAAAAATGTCACTCAGCAAAGTTGCGAATCTCAAAATTTTAAACAAATATTGGGTTTCATGCTTTTTAAATTGAGTTCATTTGATATTTATTTTTAAATTTAGAAAGCATTTTAATTTTTTAATTTTTAGTTTGCCACGTATCACCTTGTGAGTGTGATTCATCTACCTCCAGCCACATCGTGCAAAGCGCACACATGATGCAAGGTCAACTTCCCCATTGATTTTCTTCTTCGTCTCAGACCTCCAGTATCTCGAACAATCCTCGTTCGACATCCTCAATGACCAACTACCTAGCATCGATCTGACCTCAATCTTCCACTCACATTGGACCCTCAAACAACCCCAAAATTTCTTATCGTCAACATGTCTTCTTTGTTGCTGTCCTAAACCCTAATTTTCTTTAGGGTGCGTTTGGTATGCGGGTTAGGACGGGTTAAGCTGGTAGAGGGTAATCCATTTTTGTGTTTTGGTGTTTGGATAGAGGGTTAACTGGAGGTGAATTAGAAGTGTGTTTGTTGTGATATGATTGTATTGAAGTTTGAAAAAGTGAGTAGTTATTGCGATGTGATTGTATTGAAGTTTGGAAAAGTGAGTAGAAGTAGAGTAGTTTATAATTTTTATATGATATGATGGTATAATATATTATTTTTTGATGGAATTAATTATGAAGAATTGATTTATTTAAATTTTTTAAAAAGAAATTAAGTGGGGCCCACGTATGAGAGAGGGGGAGTGGGTTAAGGGGCCTGGTTCCCGAACGGGGTCTTAGTGAGCCACCTCTGCATGACACATGCATGGTCATGACCTAAAGTTGTAGCATGGCTAGGGAGAACACGAGCAATATTCAAGCTACACTCTTGTTGTCTATAATCCATTGTGGTGACTAATAAAGTTTAATTGATCATCAGTGTCGTCCCTGACATTCCGTGGGCCCGAGGCAAAAGAAAAGAATGGGCTCTTAATAATTTTTCGGGGAACAATGTGCTCTTATATGAAATCCCATTAAATTTCGAGCATTCACATTGACTTGTTCATCGTTGATTCCATAAGTGTCCATTTTTTGTTGAGTTGTTTCATCGAAAATTTGATTTTATAAGTGCCCATTTTTGGTGAGTTCTTTCACCAAAATTTTGATTATATAAGAGTCCAATAAGACATATACTATTTTTTCCTAAACTAAAGATTGACTAACATGTAAAAATGGACCCCTAAAATTGATGGGCCCTGAGCCACTACACTCACATTCTACTCTCAGGGACGACCCTGTTGATCATACCTGGCATGCGTCCATCATCGAAGCCCCCGATACTCCATTATCAGATCTATTCCATCTGCTTCCTATTTTAACTTTGTAATATAGCTTATGTTCTTCATTTTTATCCATCCAAACTCTTCTATAGTGATCTCATTGTACTTAAATTTAGGATTCAAACCAAACATGTTTGATATATACCCAACTTCATCCACCTCTCGTGAGCATGGAAGGTGACAATTTAGAGTTCCAATCTAGCCGCTATGAGTAGAGAGCAAAGTGATTGGTGAGATAAAGAAGGCTACAAGCTTTCTAACAGAAGCTTCATGCATCTATAAAACTTCGTGATGATCGTTCATCATTGGTGGCGAAGGCATGGTAGCTCCTCTGAGTTGCCATCCCTCAAGTATGTGTTGATACTCGTTCCCCCACTTCTTTTTTTCTTGTTGTTGTTTCTCTTATTTTTCTTCACGTGGATCCTATACGTGCACCACATCACACCCTTCTTTCCTCATTTATCTAATCCACATATCATCACCATCTAGAACACCTCTGTGAACTCTTCCCACAACTCACCAATTGTCAAAGGAACCTCACATCAATCCACCATCCTCGAGAGAGGAACTTCACCCATATATTTCATTTCCCTCCACTCTAACCACTGGTCCATGTCACTGCATCTCAAGATGACTCGCTTATGCAAGGCCTTTCTGAGCATCCATGATTATTAGAGCTACGTTCTCCAGAGATCTCCCCCTCTGGTCGGAGATGAATAAATAAGATGGCAAGTAGACACACCCCTAATCACTGATTGACCATTTTTTGGCCTATTGTAATCATACGATCGAGGTGCTCCGGCCACCCCCTCCAAAACGATTCATTTGAAGATGCGTGATTCCCCTCGATCACCTCAATCACCGCTGTCAAAGCCTCAAGGACCATAACCTTTTATTGATGCCATATCCAACACCCGGAGATTTGGTACGTAACAATCTATAAACCTTACCATAAGACACTATCTAATAGTCCAGTCCATCAGTCTTCACATGTGCCAGGTACATGAGGTCCAAATTTTGTGTGTACATATGTGAAACCTTGAAAGACTGAAAATATTATATATTAATTTTTGACATGATCTAGTATGTAAATTGGACAAATGAGAATCTACCTTGTATTACTCTTCGAGACATTTTCAACGAGCTCGGTAAAATTGAAAATGGACATTGTATGCGGACGTTACGTGCAAATACGATGGTTTATAGCGTTTGGGTTCGGAACCAAGTCTGGACCAAATCTTATTAAAGCCCAAATGGCTGAGCCATATGGGCTCAAACCACCTGAACCTTTCTCCTAAGTGCCGTCAAATAGCTATCGGAGCTCCACCGTGCCGACAACTTCCCATCGATGAGCTGAGGGCGTTAACACGAAGAGACATTGAGGTCTGCTCGTATCTCACAAGCGTTACACATGAAGCACTCCAAAAATGTCATTTTGGGGTGGAGGAGAATCCAGGGGAGTGCCTTCGAAGGAACAATTTTTGTATTTCTACCTTATTGTTGGTCCACACGCATTCCTATTTGATTGTTTACACGTCGTTTTGGAGTCCGCATCGATCATTTCCATCGCATGCAAATCAATTTCCAAACCATTTCACATCATGTGTTTATTTAATTATGAGTGATATGTGTATTATGAGTAGATAAAAATTATAATACTATGATGTGGGTGAAGTCAATATCAATGCATGTTGTTGGATTGAAAATCTAAGAACTTTCACATGAGATGTGTTTTTGGGGTATCTATTTATTGCAAAATGCTAGGGACGTCTCTCGGAGATACATGTATCCCATGATGATAAAAATTACAGCATTATGATGTGGATGAGATGACGATCGCATGCACATGCTTGGATCGAAAATCTAAGCATTTTTACATGAGGTGTGTTTTGGGGTTTCTAGTTATCGCGAAATGTTTGGGGCAATCTTAGACGATCCGATGTCACATATCGATGAAAATTATACCATTGTGATGCGGGAGAGAAGGGGATCATGTGCACATGTCTGGATTGATAATTTGAGTACTTGCATGTGAGAGTTGTTTTGGATGTACCAAGTTATCGCGACATGTTTGGGGGAAATTTTGAGCTATCCGAGCATCACATGCCGATAAATTTTTATCACTATGATGTGGAGATATGAGGAATACATACACATGCTTGGATCGAAGATCTGAGTAGTTCATGAGACGGGTATTTTGGGGGTATCTATTTATTACAACATGTTTGGTAAATTCCAGGAGATCTGAATATCGCATGTTGATAAAAGTTATACCACTATGATGTTAGGTTCACATGCACGTGATCGGATAAAAATCTAGCTGATTTTACATGAGGCATATTTTCAAGATTTTTCTTATTGTATTGCAAAGTTCGAGAGCGATTAGCAAGCAATCCAACCTTCATATCGCAACGAAGCTTTTATTTTCAGTAATGGTTTGTTGAACCAAATGAAAGTATAAAGTTGAAGAAATATTTGATTTAATATCTACTACGAGCATCTCCATTAATCTGTAACATGCTAGTATAATGACCTCCAAGGATGAATCTTATTTATCTGAGATAAAAATCAATATTAGATTATCTAAATTATAACTTGAATAAGAATGAGTAGAGTGTTAAGTGAAATCCAAGATCTCTCATCTATCTTCGGATCTGAATGCTAAATGATTATTGTGACAATGATATTTGATCTACATCGTGGTGGTAGCTTTTCCTGCATGCTTGTGCTTGGCTCCACGGTTGAGGTATCACTCGTGTTGAGATTGTTGCTCAAGGTATAGTTTTCTTGTGATACTTGAGTACTTGGAGGTAGTGATCACAAGGGATGGGCATGCATCCTTAGGTCCTTGGTGAATCCGTGATTCATCATCTCAATCTACCGATCTTTACAAAATCCCCGAGTAAAATATCAAATAAATATCCATAAAATCAATAAAATAATAAAATGACTCTTGTAAACAAAATACACAAATTATTGTATATTATATTATACAAAATAGTTAATAATAAAATGCTGTAAATAAGGGAGTTTTTTACATGTAATAGCTCAAAACTTTATGTATTTTTAATAGTTTCATTTTAACTCCTTTATTCTGCTAATTCTTTCTCTAGCTTGTTTATAAAAATGTATAGAAAAATACAAAAATATAAAATAAATTTTACCTCAAATAAATACTCCTAGATCCTAAAGAGAAAAAAGCCGTAAAGTCCAACTTTCCGGCCAAATTCCTACTCCGTTTGAACTCCAAATTCACCAAACACACTTTTAAAGTTTAAGTTAGATAATTATTTATCCAATGAAATGGTTTCATTAAAATCGGAGCTCTTTTGCAAAATATGAGTTTTGGAACCTAGGTGTACATGTAAATATTCATTCTTTCTTCATTTTTTATTTTTTTTTAAATCACTAAAAATCCAAAAAAACATAGATGTATTGTATTTTTTCCAGTATTTTATTTTTATCTTGTAAATATCTTTTATTAAAATATAAAAAAATAAAATTAGAAAAGTAAAAAAATGTACATATTGTTTGTCTTAATTTTGTAAATTCATCATTTTCTCTCTTTATTTTATTCTCCCTTTTTAATAGCCTGCTTTTATTTAATTCTCATTCTCTACAATAACTTCTCTTATTCCATTAACCTTCATTCAACTCCACCATTCATCTAACTTCATATTCAACTCCACCATTAATCTAACCTCTCATTCACCTCCACTGCCTTGCTAACCTCCATTTATCTTCTCTTTTTATTCATCTCTTTATCCTCATTTTTTCTCATACGCCATTCTTAGAGAAAAAGAAGAGAGCTAGGAGTTTTTGATCAGTGACTGTGGCTGAGCATCATCCTCAAGCGACGACCTCCTTCAGGCGAGATCCGCGGAGCTCTGCTTCATGTCGCAGTTTCCTTCAAGTTGTTGCGCAGCCTCGCATGCTCCATCACATGTTCAAGGCCACGACATGAGTTTAGTGTAGCTACTCCGCATTTCGGTAAGTCCTCTTTTTATCATTCGATATTATTTTTATTTTTTGTAATTTTCATCACATCACCATCTGCACACCTTCATTTGTCTATTTTTTTAGCATACTGCACATCATCATAGTTGTATTTATTTTTCTTCCTTGTTTAAGAAAATAAAAAAAAATAAAAAATGCATCAGAATACAACAACAAAACTAAAAAATAATGAAAAAACCAATAGGTGGCTGGCAACCTCCCTCCTCCACCGCTGGCCACCGCATCTGCAACCCACAGCCGTCACTGCCCCCTGGCCGCTCACCAGCCCGTGGGCACCCCACCACATCTGCAGCCCAATGCAACACCCTTCCTCTAGCTAGCGACAGCCACCGTCTCCTTCCTACATCATGCCTCCAGCCCGCAACCCTTCTCCAGCACCACACGCGCAAGCTGCACCGCCCGCGCTCCTTGCCCCATCCTCCCACAGCATAACATCCTCTTCACCCCCACCACAGTCCTCCACCGCCACGTGCGTGGTCGCACCACCACAACCGCCAGGCCACACAACGTGGCTCCTCCACCCGCATGTCCTCCACCGCGCCTCCTGTGCAAGCAACGTCGCCGCCCCTCCTCCACGGCCTGCTCCTCCAGCCACCAGCCAACGCCGCGTGCCACCTTGCGCAACCTCCGCCTCCCACTGCCAGTGCCACCACGTCCACATGTCGCTCCTTTCATATCAGCCCTAACCCCATTTTTGAAGTAGGACAAAGGGCCTGGTGGACCTGGAGTGTACCCTTTTCATAGTCCTAATTTTGCTGGATTTTATTTGTCTTTCATATTGCATAGAATAAATTTGTTAAATTATTCTAAAAATACTTAAAAATTAGAGTAAGGTCATGATTAAATGTTTTAACTCCAGTAATTTTATTTTTCAAAATTTCTTTGATTTGTTATTTTCAAAATACGAAAACACCATTTATTTTCTTTGTTTGCACTAAAAATTCAAAAAATGAAAACTCTTTGAAAATTTATAAAAAATACAATAGTTGTGGTTTATAGTCTTTTTATTACATATAAAAGCATCAATTAAAAATACATCTTGAAAACATTAAAATTCAAATACATAGAAAAACTTATAAAAATATATATAATCATTGAAAATAATATATATTCTTGTTTTAAAGCTAAATAAAAAATTATTTTATTAAAAAATGCTTTCATATTATCAGATTTTCTTTTCTATTTTAACAAGACCAAAAATAGTAGTCATTTTTATTTTATACATTGTTTTCAATTTTAATTTACTAAAAATTATATAAAAATATAAAAATACCACAAAAATCACTAAAATGGTAAAATTTTGATAAAAACACAAAAACATTTTATTTTAGATTTTTTGAGTATTTTTGTCATATTTGAAAAATACAAAAATGTTTATTTTCTCTTTTGTCTATATTACTCATAATTTGTTTTTGAAAAATGAAAATATATAAAAAATTTAAACTTAACATAAACTAAAAATTAAAAATCAGAAAATATAAAAAATACAAAATCATTAAAAACATTAAAAAAATGGAAAAAAGAAGAGGAAATAAAAATCTTCATTAATTAGCAATAATTAATTTCCTTTCTTTTTTGTATCATCCCAAAGTTCAATCTTGGAAGCTATACCTCGCAAATAAAGTAGCAAATTCTTCTCTTTGAAAAATATTTTTTGTTTGAATTGATTTTGGGTTGCAATGACACTTCCACATTATCTTCTTAATAATTAAAACCACAAAACAAGCAGTTCAACACCAAGGAAAAAATAAGATGATGATGAAGAAGGAGAAGAAAGAAGAAGAGAATTAGGGAAAAAAGATAACCCGATGATTCATCTCACTTGAGATGTTAGAAGCATGGTGGCTTTGAGTTATTGCCTCTGATTGTGTTACGAGGTGATAAAGCTCAGTAGGTAGTTGGAGCTGCGTTGTAAGGTGGAAGGATCTGCCTTGGATCGTGATGGAGGGATTTGCATTGGCTAGTTGGTGCCTCTAAATCTCACACCCAAATCGGAGAGTATGCTGAAGCTTGGGAATATATCTCGATTAGTAGATGACGATTAATGGTGGTTAGATATCATCTTTTATTTTAGGGTTGTTATAGGAGGAGTGGGTCGGAGTAGAGCATTCTCAGAGAAATAGGATGTTGTGGTGCTTTCAAAGGGGAGCACTTGCTAGTTAAAGTAGTCAAGGATGTTGAACTTGTAAGCCCATGTTAAATAAGGAGGAGTGCGTTAGAGTGGAGCGTTCTCCGAGAAACATGCTTTTTGATTCTTCAAGAGGTTTCATGTCATGGTAAAGCCTCAGATATGAAAATTATTGACATATCTATGCATTGATAATAAAGGAGAGTACACTTCTCACGAATTCCAGAGCTATTGCATTGAGCATGGAATTTGGCATGCCATGACAAAGCCCGACAAACCTCGACACATTATTATGATTGAGAGGATGAACATGACCATTGTGGAGAAAATTCCTTGCATACCAAGGACATCAAAGCTGCCAAAAAACTTTTGGGTTGAGGTAATATAAACTGCCTACTACCTGGTCAATAGATCTCCATCCGTTCCTTTGGGTTTTCAGATTCCTGAGCGCATTTGGACATGAACGGACCCTACATATAATCACTGAGAGTATTTGGTAGCAATATTTACATGCAAATACCAAAAGAACAAAGAAATAAGTTTGATGACAAAGCAGTGCCATGCATTTTTGTTGGATATGTAGGTAAGGAATACGGTTACATACTTTCGATTACACGAATGAAGATCGTCTTCCGACATAGAGATGTGATGTCCTATGAGAACCATACATTGATTGAGGATGACAATATACGTATTGATACTGAAGAGATTCCTTTTGATGATGATGATGATGATGATGAATGATGACTTGGATACTTCTCCAGTGTGTGGCATAGGTGGAGAAGATGTGCAGCTAAAGCAGCATGGGTAAGCTAAAGCCCCCGTTGATGCATACATAGAGGGTTGAGCAGGGGGAGCATCCTTATCCACAGGAAGAGACAGTCCAACCTCAGAGTAGGAGATCCGATAGAGCTCACCAACCATCATCTCACTATAGCTTTATTCTTAGTATTTGATGATAATTGGTGAAGCATAACTGTGTACCTTTGAGGAAGCACATGAGCATAAAGAGAGCAACCATTGGTTCCATGTTATGAGTGAAGAGATATCATCTCTAAAGAAAAATCATAGATAGGAATTTGCGGAGAGGCCTAAAGGAAAAGGGGACTGAAAAACAAGTAGTCTGCAAGCTTAAGAAAAATGACAGTGGCAAGAATATGAAACACAAGGCAAGATTGGTAGTGAAAGACTTCAGTCAGAAAAAGATGGTAGATTATGATGAAATCTTCTTTCCTATTTTGAAGATGAATTCCATGAGAATGGTGCTAGGTTTGTTTTCTATCATAGGCCTGGAACTAGAGCAACAAACGTGAACATGCCATTTCTTCATGGTGATTTGAAAGAAGAAATCTACATAAAGCAACCACAAGGACATGCTAGGGGGGAGAGAGCACATGGTTTGGAATATGAAGAAGAGCCTTTGTAGTTTGAAGCAAGCCCTCGGACAGTGGTATATGAGGTTTCATACCTTAATGATGAAATAAGACTTTGAGAGGACTATTACATATACATGCATATATGTACGACATCTTCATATTGATAGTATGATTATTATGTTTGTTTAAGTAAATGATATGCTTATTGTTGATCAAGATTCCAATCTGATGGAAAAGCTAAAAAGAGAACTCTCCAGAGAACTTGAAAAGAAATATTTGAGCAAAGTATAACACATATTGGATATGCAGATTGTTTGTGACAAGAAGAAGCACAAGTTGTGACTATCACAAGAAATGTATGTTTAACATGTTTTGGTGCAGTTCAATATGAAAATGTAAAGCCTGTGAGCACACCCCCTGGAAATCATTTCAAATTAAGCAAGAAGATATGCCCTTCATTTTTAAAGTAAAATATGTGATGGACAAGATTCCCTACTAGTCTGCCGTAGGTACCTCATGTATGAGATGGTGTGCACGAGACCTGGAGTAACACTTATTGTGGGCATTATGAGCATATTTATGTCGAATCCATGAAAGATCACTGGGAAGCAATGAAGTGGGTCTTGAGGTATCTCAGAGGTACATCAAGTATATGTTTAATGTTCGACGAGACAAATCTTAAGTTACATGGCTATACTGATGATGATATGACAAAAAATGTAAACAAGAGAAGGTTTACTTATAGATACGCCATTACATTTGCAAGGGGAGCAATATTGTGGCAATCCAAGTTGCAGTTTTGTCTCTCACTCTTGATGATCGAGGTAGAGTACAGCGCTGCAATGGAAGCTGATAAGGAAATGTTGTGGCTACAATGATTTCTAGGTGAAAAAGGGTGTGATGATATTGAGCCAATAGTTTTTTGTGATAGACAGAGCATTGTTGATTTATCAAGAGTACAATGCACCATGCTTGCACTAAGCATATTGTTGTGTAATACCATGGGTTGGGAGATGCCATTGTTAAGAACCAACTCATTTTGAAAAAAGATACATGTGGATGAGAATATGTTAGATATGTTGACTAAATTGGTGACTAGATACATCACTGTAGAGTGCTGAGCGGTGTCCCTCCTAGTGACCATGATGTTTTTAATATCTCCCCGTGGGATGGAGGGGAGTTTGTTGATAGAAGGAGACATGTTATAGATTCTAGCCCATGGTAAGTGCAGTGCAGTAGTAGAAACCGCAATAGGTGCATCACAAGAAACTACAATAGGTGACATGCTATAGTGTTCTAGGTGACATGTTATGGCATTCATGCCATAAGAGGGGGGAGAATTCCCAGCACTTATGGAGGGCACATTCTCTCGGAGACCACTTCTCCTTTTGTTCTACCATCCATAGAGCAGAACTCAACTATTCGAAACAAGAAACACACTAGAGAAAGGTAGGGAAGCAACCTGGTATGCCCTAAATCAACTAAGCTCATCTGTGTGTAAGTTCAGTGAGGATCTCCGATGGTTGCCTCCTCTCGTGGTGCTTGGCTTGTGCGACAGCATAGGGGAAGGAAGAAGACACAACAGTGAAGCTTTCTTTGGAAGAGGATTGCGGATTTGGTTCCCACCATGGATAACTTTCTTTCCCTCTCCTCTTGTTATCTTGTTTAGTGATGATCATTTGTTGATACACAAACAAGAGGGATTGGCTTGTATGGTATTTTTAGGAGAACGAAATTATCACCAACTACAATGGAGTGACTTGGGTCCAGAAGGCCTTGTGGTTTTCTCCGACTCTTCATTTTAGAGATTTTCATGTAAAAACTGTTGTGTCTTTGTGCTTGTTGTTTCGATGCTTATTTGTTTGCTCATTTGCTCGTGATAGCTATTCGGTTGCCATATGTCATAGTTAAGGAACTTTAATTCCATCCCACACACTTCCGCAAAAACGATTACTCGTGATTTAACCCCCAACAAGTTAACATCCAAATGGTTTTTCCTTCCACATATTACACGGGTTAGAACAAATGCCCACATCCATGAGCAGGAAAGTCCATTCCACAATCAAAATCAAAGGTTTATGACCACCCTAAAAAAGATTACATAATTTTATTATTAAATCGGTAACACGTACATTAAGATCCAGGACACGTTCGGAATCAGATCTGTTGTTATTCAGTGGAAGTAATTCAAAATTAGAAAACCATGTATCAAATTATAATAGCTTGCAGTCACCTTGCCCATCTCGAATGAAAGGCTATTACCTCCTCCCTCTACCTGCTCGTGAAAGAATGAAAACGAAGATGAGCACATTATTATAGTTCAAAAGCGAAATATCTTAAATTTTTAAAATTTGATATTAGAGGATCATCTACTATCCTCTGACTTGATCGATTCTGCGGTAGGGGCTAGAATTGCTCAATCTTGATCGAGCGGTTCGCATAGATTTGCACGATAGACACCCATAAAAAGTGCAAATTCATGTGAACTGTTCAATCAAAGATCGAGCGGTTCCAACCCCTAGTGCAGAGTCTGCTGCAGCAGGATCCACAACAGAGGATCGTTCTCTTTATTTCTGTCCCAATCGATCGTGGTTCGATGTTAGAATTCGAAAGTATCTTACCCCCAGCGGCAGATCGTCTGGTCCATAGAACTTGAGAGTCGATGGTCGACAGCCGCGCGTCGTCGAGGCGCTTCCAAGTCTTGATAGATCCGACGCCTCCCCAGCTCCCTTGCGGTGTCTTCTCCAAGAGAACAGTGACGACCCTCGCCCGTCGCGGCCATCCGGCCTTCCCATATGCGTGGTACCCGAAGCCACCGGCATAGCAGAGGTTTATACCGGCGAGCTTGCCGCAGAAATCGTTGAGATGATCATGGCCAGTGAAAACGGCCTTGACGTCCCCGGCTTTCACCAGTGTTGAGAAGAAGCCGGAGTTGATGGAAGCCGAGCTGATGCCCGCCTCCATCTTCACTCCTGTCATGTTTGACGAGTCGAAAGCTCCGTATTCCGGTAATGGTATGTGGAAGTAGGCGAGACCTGGGGCTGCATCACTCTGTACCGGTACCCCCCTCATGTATTCGTTCTGGAAAAGAGATGCCAACACATAATATCAGGAATTTAACAATAGTATTTTCATAACTAGGGATGTCAATCTGCGTCTACCCATTGAGTAGCCGACTCGAACCCGCCTCATTTAAGGACCTGAAACTCGCTCCATTTACTTTTTTGATGGATTTGAGTTTTGAATTGACTACCCATGCGGGTACATGTATAGGTTTGGATTACCTTTTGGGTACCAGAACCCAAACCCGCACCAAACCCGAATAAAAAATATATAAAAAGATAGATATGTGTGTTGCATTTTAATCAAACTAGACCCAAATCCATTTCATATCTAATATATATATCGATCTACATGTATAAATATCCAACTTAGTTTTCTCCTCTCCATCTATTTATTCATATTCAACTAACTTTTTGTATCTTTAATAAATAAAAACTATCAACATAAAAGAGTTAAACACTTAACATATCTAAATATTTAATATTATCTATATAGTATATATTGCACAATTTTATGAATTACCATATTACATGATCTCACTCTATTTCGTCTATATGTGAAAATCATGTATACATTTATAAACAACTTAAGATTTACCATGTCAAAGATATGGATACCCAGTGGTTACACGGGTATCTGACGAGTATATGGGTACCCGATAGAAATTACCCATTTAATAAATGGGCGGGTATGGGTAGTGATATTATAAATGGGTATGGATTTAGAAATAGTAATACCCACTCCAAATCCGACCCGTTGACATCCCTATTCATAACTGGTTTTTTACACTCGCGCTCTCTTAGATTTTGCAATTATAATTATTTCCTTATATTTTTCGCAATGACACTTGTATCTATAGTTTCTCACAAAAATTCATAGCTCTTTATTCTGCATTAAAGGAAGGGTATAACTGTAAATTTTTTAAAAATATATAGGAGCATAACTGTAATTACAGAATCTTAGAGCGGCATAAGTAAAAGAAATCCTTTAATAAGATTTGTTCAAGCATTTATCTTTCTTACGTTAAAACTAGATTAATTCAAAACTACATTAAAACAAATCTCAAAGATTGGTTACCCAACTAAATCTCGAAATTAACCCAATGCACTATCTCCCAAATGTTGACATCGATCGGAGGAAGGGGTTGCATCACGTACAACGAATCGACGTTTACTGGGTATACATGCAATTGTATAAAAAGTTTAATGGGTACCCTCAAGGGGGATCAAGTTGACTACTACTCCACTCTTTTTTATTTTTTAAGGTATTTTCTGAAGGGGATCTAGATCAATATGTGACAACATGTTTTCATTCGAATTTCGTGTAAAACAAGCATTCTTAACCCATCTATCAAGACTATTAATTTTTAACGGTTCCAGAATTGATGAACTTGACCACGTAGAGATCGACGGTTTAGAAATGTCCGTTTTACACGAAATTTGAATGGCAACATGGCGTCATATGGTGATCTAAATTCCTCCAGGTATTTTCAGAAAATATCTTAAGAAATGAAAACAAATAAGGATGGAATAGCCAAGGTGGCTCCCCCATGAGGGTGGCCCAATTAAACCTTATACAAAACATAAGTATATATTATTGTATTGAATATGGATGCAAACAGACGATACATATATAGGTGTTGCCATGTCCTTTCTTTTCTTTTTGTATTTGGATACAGATACAGAAACATGTATCTTGCAGATACTGACAATCGTAAAGCATATCCTTAAATATGAATACAGATATAAAAATGGATAATCATAATTCAGATACATATATTTTACACTTGGAAACGAATTAACCTACAGATAATAAAATTTTTCTAATACTTAAATTAAATGTCAAAATTACACAAACTACAAATACAATTATATAAAAAATAAAAAAATAATAATGTGTTAAACTCAACTTTTATAACAAATAGTTAAACACACTGAGATATATACTTAGGTGAATTACCAAGAAAAAGACTCTGACTATACTTCACTTCCAAATTAGGAGCCTTATTTTTGAAATGATAGAAAAAAATTACTAAAAAAATCAACTTTATGCTTTAACATCAATATAGAAGGATTGCAGAAGCTTATGAAAGCATTTATTTAAGATAAAATAAGATCGGACCCCTTGGTTATATTTTCAAAATATAGTCCTACTTTGAAATCAAGGTAATAGGGTCTTTTTGTAATTTGCTTTATTTATTTGTCTTCGTGCATTTGAAATGACTCTATAACATATTACACTACGTGTAACAATATAAAATATTTAGATATTTATTTACACGTACATTATAAAAATATATCTATGACTATTTCAGTCTTTTCTAGTAGCAAGAGTCATACGATCATTCATCTTTTTCTATCCATAAAACTAACATTTACATGGATCAATTTGTATGCAATGCTCATACCTTAAGCTTCTTGGACGTCTGCTGGAACCACATCTGTTGCGAAGGCTTTATCCATCCGTAACCAGGTATCGACGGCACCGTCGAGTAATCGCCGCTGTCGAGGAGGTAGAGATTGAGGACCGACTTGTTGGCCAGGGGCGACCCCGCGATGCCACCAACTTCCAAGTTGTAATTACCAAAGCCATCAATCTCGTAGCCGAGGGACTCAGGATTCAACCGAGACAGCGTATGTGGCATCGCAACGATATAGTTCATGACCCCAGCCCTTGTGAGCGTGGATTCCTGGTCGTGGTTCCCGAGCACCGCTGCCCATGGTATCCCTTCCTTGGTCACCACCTCGAAGGCCAGGTCAAGAGAATTGGCCGCGTCCGTCGTATCGGAGCCGTAGATGTTGTCACCTATACAATCCACAAACCTTCTCATGTTCATTCAAGGACCCATTACAGTCGTGCGAAAATCAAGCCACTTGATGAACAAGTTGTTAATCGAGCCTAATTGTAATGAAATATAGATTAAAAACTATGTTCAAGTTATGTTCGATAAGAAAGTTCGTATTTGAGCGATAACTTACGTTCGTAGTTGAGTTTGTTCAATATTTCGTTAATAAATTGACTCAAGTCTGATTTTTAAAATAAACACATTCAATTCAAAATTAGAGATTGATTAGATCAACAAGTATCGGTTAAGAAAGAATTAAGAAAAATATTATTTAGAGATATATTTTTAATTATAGATACTCTCTTGATGTATTTAATCCTCATCTTTATGCAAGCTGATTTTTAATATTTATTTATTTATTTATGCAAACTTAAAAAAGACTGCCCGCTTATCTTCTATTTTGGTGTAAACTTTTCTATACGGCATGAATTAGCAGAAAATGTATGCGATATTTAATTTTGTACCAAAATAAATAGATGTATATTCACTTGAACATTATCAGACAAATATATATCCACTTTATTAATATTTAATAGAGGAAAGGGAATCTACATCAACATGTACTTAACCTTAGCTACATCAGGGGTATTTTCGTCTCTTGCTTTTATTTTTTTTGAAAATACCACAATGGATTTTCATAACTATATCTCTCTAATATGTCATTCAAATTTCGTCAGAAACAGAGACTCCTACGGCTATTAAAAAATGAATGTCTGGATGGAGGACATAGGAATTTCTGTTCTGACGAAATTTGAATGACATATTAGAGGAATATAGCTATGAAAATCCATCATGGTATTCTTGACAAAAAAAGAGATGAAAATACCCCTGATGTAGCTAAGGTTAGCTATATCCTGATATAGCTTCCCTTTCCTCAGTTTAATATGCATCTTTTCTTGCTATTAAAATTAGGGATGCAAACGGTCGGATACAGATACAGATATATGTATTACCATATCCTTATCCATTTTTTAATACGAATACGGATGCTGATACGGATATTGATGGATATTAAAACTATCTTACCATATCCTTAAAAAACAGATACGGATATAAAACAGATTCTGATCGCACACGAGTAATGTTAAAAATACTCTATAGAATCGACTTAAATATATAAGAAATGGATGGAAAACACATGATATTAATTTACTCAATGTGTTTGTATCATAAAAAGTATATAAATATGGTAAAACTAGGTAGAGAATTATGTTTTATATGGTTAAAAATAAATCTACAACTATATTTATATCCTAAAATGGATATACGGATACAGATACTGATGTTTGCGTATATCAAAATGATATCCATATCCGTATCTATTTTAGAACGGATACGGATACAAATGTCAAAATCTGTATAAAACACATACAGTGACGAAATGGATACGGATATATCCGTATCCGTTTGCATCCCTAATTAAAATGCATGAAACGTCGAAAAATATAAAAAAAATCACGAGGCTCATTTGTTATCAATATCAGGGTTTAAAAAATCGGACCGGACCGGCCGGTGGGACCGGTTGGATCGGGAACCGGCCCCGACTAGGTCGGTTCGGCCAGTTTTAGGTAATTAATTTTTTAAAAAAAAGAAAATAAAAAACCGGGTCAGACCAGTGGTCGGACCGGGTTGACCCGTGCGGTTGGACCGGGTTGACCCGGATTGACTCAGATTTGATGGTTTAGTATATTTTTAAAAAATAAAGGTTTAAATAATGAAATAATAGGGTTTTTATCACTTGTACCCTTCTTAAATTCTACAATTTCAGTTACGACTCTCTCTTTTTTGGAATATAACTTGTGCCACTACTTTCTTGGGGTAATTTTCTAAAAGTAACTATAAATAAATTATTACAATATTATATTCATATATAATGCTAGAAAATGTGACTACCTTTTGTAGAATTTTATTCGAAATAGGCAATCAGGTTTTTATGTTGAAAGATTTGACATTTTAAATGATTATTTCATTGATATATAAATACATATTTACATATATATATCCGGTTTTATCGGTTCAAAAAACCGGTTCGACCGGTCAGACCAGTAAATTAAGCCCGGTCTGATTTTTTCCGAGTCGATATGAATGATGGCATCATGCTGACATCATCACCGGTCCGATCGATTTGGACCGACGGTCCGACCCGGTTGGACCAAACCAAAGACTAACCGGTTCAATATCCGGTCCGATTTTTAAAACCTTGATCAAAATGCATTAATCAGCGAATAATATCTGCTCGCACGGAACGGACTTCTTCCTAACATTGCATAATTAACGGGACATCTGACGAATTTTTCAATGTGTACAAATTAGACAAAGGGTAGCGACGTAATATCAAATTATTGTACAGGTTTTGTTTCAAATTTTACCACAATAACCGAAATTCAAATTTCATAATTACCATCCCTTTTTTGGAAAAAAAAAACATAGACGCGAATGACCAACCGGTGAAGACGACGAGGTGAGGCCTCTCAGCTTGAATGAGGCGGCGGAGGAAGGCGGTGGTGTTGAGGTCGGAGCACGTCGGAAACTGCTGAGGGAGAACGTCGCGGCACTGTGTCCTCGCTCCCTCGGCGTAGTGCGTGTCGGCAACCTGGAGTATCTTGAAGGCTCCACTCTCGCCGAAGCGGAGGGGCCGGACGCTGACGGATCCGATTGCAATTGTGTGGAGGATGAGGAGTAGGACGAGGAGGAGAGGAGCAGGAGCCATTGGTGGTATCTGCGATGTCCGTGCTCGGATCACGCGGGTATAGATAGGGATCGCGGAGGTGGACAGCGGTCAAATTGAGCTGTGTGGAATGGACTATTTCAAAAAGTAGCGCTGGTGTTTGTTGACCTTAGTCGCCTGCTGAGGTCGTCAAGTCGGTGGCCAACGTTAATGACTTGAAAATTGGAAGGTTCTATCTTGATATATTCGCAACATCGGACTCGGAATCTACAATCAATGGTTTGCGCCATCATTGATACTTAGGGCTGGTTTGGTAATCTGGTTATCCTCGGGTTACCCTGGGGTAACCCGATTTACCCTCTTCTTTTTTTAGGATGGAATTCTATCACAAATCATATTGTCATCACATCACATTCTTTATTCCAACCCTCTCCAACTCTCATAATCATCCCAAACAGCTACTATTCCCATCAGGTTACCCCAACTCACACCAACCCGTCTCAACCTCGCAACCAAACGAGCTCTTACTGATGAGGTACCCGTAGTTGCATAAGAAAAAATATGTAATATTTTTTTCCAATAAATGAGTATGATGACGGTGAATATGATGAGGATGAATGATTGTAGTGGATTGGAGCCTAGGAACAATTTCCGTTATTTACTTGATTCCGATTTAGAAGACATCGAGGATATTAAAGGACTAATTATGTGGAACAAACCTGATTTTTCCAATTTCTTAATGGGAGTTCAAATACATGTTGAGTTCTTATAGCATCGAGAATGAGTTTGATATCAAACACGTTAAAAATGCCCAACTTTTGGATCAAGTTCTCTGGATTTATCAAATGACTTACAAAACTCCTGTGGAGCCTCTCCGTTCTAAATGGGTTATAGAAAGCCGTGTTATTTTTCTCCTACAAAAAAGTGGGCTTAGTGGAAAGGAGAAAGCATCCTTCTACTTTTGTTGATGACGCATGGATTGGTGATGCGTGAATTAAAATAGGATAGGGGCTTTCTCTCTCCAATCACCTATATCATCAAATAATTTGCAAATCATTTATGACAATTGCAAATAGACCATTGATATTTATGAATCATATTCACTCATTTAAAATTAAATGTAAATCACATTTATCTCAATGTGAACCAATTCACATTAATATTTAAATTGCGAATTATATGCACAATTAATTCTCTCTATATTATTGTGGATCACATCTTCATTATCCATGATTATTTTGGATAGTGTTATCCATATTAATCCCATTTATGATAATTAATTCTAATATAATTATCCAAAATGTCCTTCTACACATGTCTAACTAATATGAATCACATCCACATTGTTTTATGATCATTAAATATAATTTAATCAACATTATTTCTCTTTATTTTATAATGCTCAAATATTATCTAATGGAACTATTCTTGAACTCTTTCAAGGATAGTGTACCTTCTCCTTGGATACTTGGCATAAAGACACGACGATTGTATATTCCACGTATAGTGAGTTGGATAGTGAGTTATAATCTCACATCCAGATTTAGAAAAATCTCTCGGAGATGTCCGATCAACTCAGACAGAATATTCAATCTTCTCAATGCCTTCGAATCATATTCGGATCAATGTTCAACATTTGGACCAAGATTAGATAACTAGACTGCTAAGCGGAGTCACTAAAATTCAAACATGTTTCATCACTCCCTCGGAATGGAAGTGTCGTGGTGATTAAGATCACGTCACTCTCGAGTATTCCCAATACTCGTACATCCTACATATTGGAAGACCTTGGATAAAAGCGAAGTTCTGATCTTATTTGATATGTCTCCTTTAGGGGTTTATTATTAAGTTTCTCATTCGATCATTGCAACTGTGTATCAATATATGTTTTCCAAAAGCATATATCATATCTTCAAATCCTGCCATATTTCTAAAATAATACGACCAACATTGGACTTTAATTTATCCCAATATCTCATGAGTGGGCTCATGTCTTCCGGTTCAGTAGCGAACTAGTACGATTCCTTTTAGAGATCGTATTACTCATATACTCTCCACCAGCTCACCGGTGTATAGAATTTGATTAGGTCATCGACATGATGATCTGCCTAATGTACATACTTAGACATATAATAACACACATATCTCCGATTAGAAGATGCATACCTATACGTGACAACATATGACAAAGGTATTAGTTATCTCGATCTCGTTAAGTCAACTCTTTGATCCAACTCATCCAACACATCTGAATCTTTATTCCTATACAGTGGACCTGCATCAAGAGGTTGGTTGGTTGTCAGCCTTTGGAGAAAGGATAGCCATCTCCTTCTCAGGCTGGAGATCCCTTCTTGATAATCACTTGACGGTATGGTCGCGTCATTATTCTAACCCTTTAGATATTCAACCATATATACATCAATCTTTATGATCCAACCTTTGGATCAACAACTATATGATATCAAAATGATCATGGTACATAACTTTAATTATACTAAAGAACTTATTATGTAAATTAGTTATTCTCCATTTCAGATTAAGAAATGATCTGCAATAATCATTATAACATAATGGCTCATCGTAGACTTGCATGTCCAACAAGGATCCCTTGAAGGCGCTCTTTCTTGCATTTTTCTACCCTTCAAGATCATAGAATCACACACACATGTATCGATACATTAAAAAATTAAACTAATTACAGTCTTAGGAGGTTATAACTCGCGTAGGGTTAATATGTTTATTACACGAGTCAGTATGTATATTAAACTCCAATCCAATACCCCATTTCGATAGAAATCAACTCAACTTATAATTGTGGCACTCAAAGAGACTAACATGCATTATTTATGCTAAAAAGTAACATTCTCAATAGCGTCAAAGGAACTGTGCACATACACTCATTCATGCTTTTTAAATAAACTTCGCACTTAGCACCATCAAGCTTATTAACATGGTCTTGAAACTAAGAAAGATCATCCCATCCATTCCCATCAGCTCATCAAACGATAGTTAATTACTCTAAAATTAACTTAAAGATAGTCGCCACTAACGACGTTAAAAATTTTCATCATATCATTTGGCAATAATGTTGTATTTAAAGTATGAAATTAGACTTTTGATTAGAATGCCTATGTAATTACAATATGAGTTGATTTGGTTTCAATTGAGAAATCAAATGGCTTTGAGAGAAATTTGGAAATTCACAAATTTCAAAGGAAAGTTATGGGTGAAAGTTTAGAACCACATCTATTATTTTTAAACTTTTGATGAACTTATATATGATTTCACACTCCAAACTCTTGTAGCAATAGTAGAAAGGAGGAATGGAGGGCCACAAATGTGCACGCGCGCGCTCCGCTCCATCTCCGGCTCCATCTCGGGAGAGTCAATTCGAATCTCGATACTTTTGCTACGGATTTCATTTGACAGATCGATTAAATTAATCATACGGATTAATTTGTATTCGATTGTAATGGAAATTCGAATGGCTCATTTTAGGCACGGTTTCGGAATCCGAAGGGACGTGCCCGTTTTTCATCTCTCTCGCAAGAACTCCTCCTTCTTCCTGATCTGTTCTTCTGCTCTCGCGGACGAACATTCCTCTTCGTTGGTTGCTATTCTCTGAGGTACTTTCGAGAACGGTCTTGCCAGTGTGCGCAAACGAAGACTGTTTGTCGTTGTATCCTGGGAGCAGATCGCCATAGCATACGCATCGATATTGTGGGTGTGATATCCTCTCTAAGGACAATTCATTCCATTGATGCTTTGGTGATTTCTAATCTCATATGTTTATCATTTTATTTGTTACAATGTGTTTCTAACTTTGTCTTTCATGGATTTCGTCCTATTAATTTATTCCAAATAATGAAAATGGTTAATCTTTGATTTTTTTGGTTCTCACGTGCACATCATAATAATAACTTGAATCGGAAATGCTTGATTATGCTTTTATTAATATGTAATGCATTGATTCATAAATGATTTTATTTAATATTATTTTGTATATTTCATGTTTTTTATCATGTTACCAACAATCTTAGAGAGGATATTCGAAATCGATTTTAAAACCTTATCGGAAACGCTGTTTAAAGCGATGGTGGATATTACGGGTATGCCGAAGAAAATTTGGTGGCCAGAATTTCAAGTGTTAGCAACAACGCATGAAGATCTAGTTAACCACCATAGGATTAAACTCTATGCTTGAAACTGATTGTCCTACGGTGGAAATGGAAAATCCACACCTGATAGTCAGAAGGTGCAATCCGCGTGGAATGGAGAAGATCGTATATGTAATGGTTGCATCTTGTTGGCTATGTCCAAAACGTTATTTGATGTATACTATTAATCTATGCAGACTCCGAATGGACTATGGGAAGACTTGGATCGAAAGTATAATATCGAAGATCTCGATATTGAGAAATACTCCGTCGTCAAGTTCTTGAAGTTTTCCATGGTCAAAGAGAAGACGGTTTCTGAACAGGTACACGAGTTTTTACTCCTGCTCTATGATCTAGAAGATGCCTAAATAAAACTTTTAAATAATCTTCAGGTCATGTGCAGAATAGAAAATTTTCTAAGTCTTGGGAATACTTCGGCATGACTTGAAACACACAAAGGAGAAAATTTCCATGGATGACTTGAAGATGGTAATTGTTATACAGGAGGAACAAAGGAAGTAAAAGCATGTGGTTCTTGTTGATGTTAAGGTTAAAGTCAATTTCATAACCTCAAAGAGAAAAGATAAAAAGGCAAAGGGTAGTAATAACAGTAAAATGAAACCAAAGGGTAAGGTCTAGAAAAAGGTAGAGAATAAACTCTACTAGAACTGTAATTAGGTTGGACATTGGAAGAAATAGTGTCCGTCCTTAAAGGCTCAACCTAAGGCTGCAGATGGGAGTTCACAAGTGAATATGATTACTGCGGGACTTGGGAGTAGCGAGGAGTATGTCTCTATAAAACATGAAATATACTATACTTATGATCCAAATGAGTAGCCTGTGGATACAAGAGCCAATGTAAATATTTACTCTGACATAATTTTATTTTCTTCTTATCAGACCTGTAGCGGTGGGACTGTGAAGATGGGGAATGATTTTGCGCTATGGTGATAGGGTCAGGACAAGTTAACTTGAGGTTCTTCTTTGGACGTGTCTGGACGTTGCATAGGATGTTGCATGTTCGTGACATCAAGAAGAATGTTTTATCTGACTCTATTTTAGTTATAAATGGTTTCAAAATGAACTTTAAATGTAATAAAGTTGTCATTCCGAGACATGACATCTTTTATGGAAAAGACTATCTGGCATATTTGGATTTGTTGTTTAGAATTAGATCTGATTCAATAAACATTGATGTAATGAATGTTTTGAATTCTGAATATTCTAGTTCTGTATCTCATGTAATTAATAATCTAGAATCTTGTGATCTGAGGCATGATAGATTGGGACATGTGAACTTAAATTCAATTAAATGAATAATGATTTTAGAGTTGATCTTTAAACACACTATTGATAAAACTCAAAAATTTATATAGACAATGTTATTCTAGGTTGCAACTCTAGTCTTAGAGATTGTTATCATCATGTCAGACAACAAAGCAGATATTCCATCCATGGGTGCCTTCAAAGGTCCAACACCCATTGTGACGATAGATGGAAGGAATTATGAATTGTGGGCCATGCAGTTCATGTGCCTAATGCAATGCAATGGCAATAAACATATCCTCACACAGGAGGAGCATGTTGACAAGACTGGGGTTAATGTCTCATGGGAGGCAGACGACGCTTATGCACGTGTATGACTTTCTGGAACGGTATCCATGGAGATAACCAATGACATTTTGAGTCAGCTCACGACAAAAGCTATGTGACACATTCTCGCCGCTACATATTCTCCGACGAAGAACGAGTTGAAGATTCTGCAACTTCAGCACGATATCTTCACGTTGAGGCAGAATGGTCGTCCTCTCCATACACTTTATACTTCTCTAAGGGGTATGTTTGAGAAGTTACATGGTTACATTCCCTTGACGGCCATACCAGAGAAGCTCAAGGCATATAGGGATTCGATGATGACCTGGGTTTTTCTAACGGCACTTGACCCTGAGCATGAATGCAACCAGAGCACAGATTCTTATTGATGCCACCATACCTCCAATAGAGGATGCATATCACAGGTTGAATAGGCTCTCCATATCTTCTGGTGGTACTCAATTGTCTCAGACGTCTTCAACCATGGCAGCATCTCATAGTAGGGGGAGCTTGTTGGGCATGTGAGCCCACGACGAGCCATTATGCAATAAATGTTATTGTAAATATCATTCCCTGATCTGAAATGAAGAATAAATAATTTGCATAATAGGTCCCTCTGTACAATTAGGGTTATGTACCATGTCCATCTTGATGATCATACAGCTATTGATTGAATAATTGAATCATAGAGGCTGGTGCTTGGATGAATATTTAAAGGGTTAGATTGAGGACTCATCAAGCACCGTCAAATGATTATTAAGAGATGATCTCCAGCCTGAGTAGGAGATGACAATCCTTTCTCACATAGGCTGATATCTGACTGACCTCTTGATGCAGATCCTCTACATAGGAATAGTGATTCGGAGGTGTCAGATTAGTTAGGTCAAAGAGTTGACTTAACGAGATCGAGATAACCGAAGTCCTATGTTGAATGCTGTCACAGTATAGGCACGCATCCTCTGACCGGAGACAGATGTATGACTATATGTTTGAGTATGTACATTTGGCAGACCAATAGGTTGATGGCCTAACCAAGGTCTATACACCGACGAGCTAATGTGCATATAAGGGCATATGAGTAATATGATCTCTCAAAGGGATCATACAGGTTCACTACTGAACCGGAAGACATGAGCTAACTCATGAGATATTGGGAAGAATCAAATTCCATGCACGGTTGTCTCGCTTTGGAAGCTTGACTGAATTTGTAGGTTTGATATATACTTTTGGAAAGTATATGATCAAGACCTAGGTGTGATATATGCTTTTGGAAAGTATATGATCGATACCAAATCCTAATGATCAAATGAGAAACTTAGTGATCAAACCCTGAAGAAAACAGTGTAAAATTGATCTTGATCTTCGGGTTGATCATGGGTCTTCCAGTATGCAGGATGTAAAGGTATTAGGAATACCTGAGGATGAAGTGATCATAAACGATTGCATATCCATGACGCTTCCATTCCGAGGGAGTGATGAAACAGGTCTGGATTTTAGTGACTCCTTTCATCAGAGAAGCAATCTGATCTTAGTCCAAATGTTGGACATTGGTCTGAATGAGATTCATATGCAATGAGAAGATTAGATTTGCGGTCTTGATTTAATCAAACATCTATGGGAGGTTCGCAACATCTGGATTTGAGATAAGATCTCAACATCCAAGTCACTATACGTGGAACAATACAATCGCCATGTCCTTATCTCCAAGTATCTGCGGAGAAAGCACATTATTCTTGAAGGGGTTCAAGAATAATTCATTTGATGAATTCCGTATCCAAGCATCGAGAAAATGGATAATTAAATCATGAATAATATGAATTTGATTCATATTATAAGAAGAGATATCTAAGATAGTTAAATGTGATTTAATTATCAAAGATATGAATAACATGAATGTGATTCGTGTTATTTGGGCACATGAGAAAAGAGATCCAAGATGATTAAATGTGATTTAATTACCGTGGATATGAATAATGTGGATAGCACTATCCATATTAATTATATATATTATAAATATGACTTATAATATATTAGAGAGAGAGAGAAACTATGTAAATAGCATTTGTTAATTATTAATGTGAATTGGATTCACATTAAGTAATTAATTGGAAATGTAATTTACAAATTAGTTTGAGTTGTGAATTTGATTCACATATTTTTCAATGGCATGATTGAAATATTCACAAATTAATTTGGAATTAATTTTGTGGATAATTATGTGATAATAGTTATCACAAATTATTAGAAGATAATATGATATAATAAAAAGGAGATAATAAGCCACCATTGATGAGGTGGCATCACCCATGAAAAAGTCATGGGTGACGCCCCATTTTTAGGAGATTACATTATCTCCATTTTGTTATCTTGATTAATCTCTTAATTAACTTATTTATGTTAAATTAAATTGTGTTGATAATGTTGTAACATATATTTAATTTAAATATAAATAAATGTTGTTGATTTTAACCAACAACAATCATAGCCATTGATCATTACATAGACCAAGCATGGCCATTGGCTCTATGTGTCCCATGGATTGAGATCCATTGGATCCTAAACTAGTATAAAAAGAGGGCTTGCCTAGCCATTTCTAAGCACATCATTAAGAGCTGTACAAGGTTACAACTCTCTTTCTCTCTCTCTCTCTCTCTCTCATATTCTCGCCCTCTCTCTTTCTCTCCTCCAAAAAGATGGCCGTCCATCTTGTGTTGAGAAAGGAGAGACTCTCGGCTTCTCCTTCGATGACTCGGGGATCTCCTTCTTCTTTGGGGTTGCTTGCTCTAAAGGAAGACGACGGATTTCATATGACAAAATCAGGGGATTCATTGCTTGGATCTTCATCGAGGATTGCGGGAGGAACGCGACTCATCATCGTGCCCGCAAGTGCATTCTTCGTGGATCGGACTTAAGACAGGAGGATCTCTTGTTTGGGATCTCACGATCACAACCACATTCCAAGAGGTATTCCTTATACTTTGTGGTTTGATGAAATGATCCGAGAAGTGTTCTCGTGATCATGTGGTTTCATCTTTAGATTTAAAAATTTTAATTTCTGCCGCATCTAACGACTAGTGCGACTAGTTGCTCCGATTGCATACGATGCGATCGACACGATTTCGTGATGCACTTAAGGATTTTCCCGTATCCTTCAGAGCTCTACACAGTATCGCGGTCGAGGTGGCCGTGGCAGGGGTAGGGGCAGTCACCCCCCTCGTCAGCCTTGTACCTACTGTCACATGCCAGGTCATACAGAGGAAACATGGTATTTCAAGCATGGATTCCCAGCTTCAGCACGTGTGGTAGAGCAGATCCAGCAGGTTGGCAGTTCTTCACCTGCATCTAATCAGAGATTTGACGAACTTGTGGTGAGGTTCAGGGATTTATGTCTACTCTTGGGTCAACCAGCTCTCCATCAGGAACCTCAGAGGTAGTTGCCTCTACATAAGCATATACATCAGGTATATCATGTGTCTTTATTAGTTGTTACAGGGCAGATATGTCAGAATGGATCATGGATTTAAGAGCATCCCATCATCTCTGTGGTGACAGAGGTCAGTTCAATGCTTTCAGTCCAAACCCAGCCCGGACGATCTGTTGTGATAGCAGTTGGTACACACTCCCTCAATACTGGTCAGGGGGAGGTGCATTTAACTCCCGCAGAATATTCTTTACGCTTCTAATCTATGAATTTACTATCAATTAGTCAAATCACCCAGGATTTACACTGTCGTGCCATATTTGATCCATCTTCTCTTGTCTTTCAGGACATTCTCACGGGTAGGGTGATTGGATTTGACTGTAAGTAAGGAGGTCTCTACAAACTGGTGCAATCTCCTTATGTTTGTGCCTCTTCTCTTACTGGTCTGCATCTCCCTATACGTGGCATCTTCGATTTGGCCATCTTCCTCTGCAAAAGTTGTGTCACGTTCTTCCACATATCTCTCGTCGTTCTACCTTTCAGTGCAAGGCCTGCCAGCTTGGGAAGCATCATCGGTCCACTTTCCAAAGTTGTCAGGGCCAGAGTCTATTTCAGTTGATTCATTTTGATATTTGGGGTCCCGATCGTGTCCCAGATCATCAAGGGCATAGATTTTATCTTGTTGCAGTTGATAAGTTTTGAAGATTATCTTGGGTCTTTCTTCTTAAAAACAAGTCTGATTGTCATTATTCAGTCTTTTAATAATGAAATAAGGAATATTTTTTAGCAAAAGTTAAGTTTATACGCTCAAACAATGCTCTAGAATTTTGCAGTACTCAGTTTTCCCAGTTTCTTAAGTCCCATTGTATTGTGCATATATTTCCCGACAGAATGGGGGTGGCTGAATGAAGACACCACCATCTTTTAGATTTTACCAGGACTCTTTTGATTTAGAGCTGTATTCCTCATTCGTATTGGGGGGATGCGGTTCTAACTGTTTGTTACATGGTAAATCGTATGCCCTCTTCGATTCTGGGGGGAAAAGATCACGTTCTTGATTGCGTTTTCCGAGACGGATCTTTTCTCACTCACACCTCGTGCCTTTGGTTCAGTGGCCTTTGTTCATCGGATGTCTTTTGACCTTGACAAGATCTCTCCTAGAGCTATCAAATGTGTGTTTGTTGGGTACTCCAAGACCCAAAAGGGATATTGTTGTTTCGTCCATGTTCGACGAAGGTACTATGTTAGTGCAGATGTCACCTTTTTTAGTCTATTATGTATTTTTCTCCTACAGGTTAGACATATAATAACACGCATATCTCTGGTTAGAAGATGCATTAGATCTTCATCGAGGATTGCGGGAGGAACGCGACTCATCATCGTGCCCGCAAGTGCATTCTTCGTGGATCGGACTTAAGATAGGAGGATCTCTTGTTTGAGATCTCACAATCACAACCACGCTCCAGGAGATATTCCTTATACTTTGTGGTTTGATGAAACCATCCGAGAAGTGTTCTCGTGATCATGTGGTTTCATCTTTAGATTTGAAAATTTTAATTTCTGCCGCATCTAGCGACTAGTGCGACTAGTTGCTCTGATTGCATACGATGCGATCGATACGCTTCCGTGATGCGCTTAAGGATTATCAATATCCTTCAAGTGGTATCAGATTCAGGTTGAATAAGGTTTTGAATATGATCCATAGACCTTGGACGATTTGGTTTTGAAAGGGTTGCGAAATTTTTACTGCATTTCAATTTTCGCACCTCTGTTTAATTGAATTTTTCGGCACTTTTTAAATTGTTTAAACACTAAATTTTCAATTGTTTTTTGTTCTCCATTAATTAAGGAAACCATAGGATTTGAGTTTGTGAAATTTGGACTTCATTTGCTCAAGATATGGCCTTTTGAATATGCATATATTCACTGTTGCGGGAACTGCATATCTAAACGTGATTAATGAGTTAATTACGGTTTTGATCCACCTCTAAATCCGTGAATTATCACTTGGGTTCTTTAATAAATTAAATTAGCAATCTTAAGAAACTGAGTTTGTATTTTTTGGATTTAAATTGATCAAGATAAGTTAATTTTGGTGATTGGGGATCACTTCTGGAAATTGACATCTTTTGATCATGAACCTTGTGATAAGTCATTCAAATATGTAGATGAAAATTAATCATTAATTTTATGAAATAATTAGTGATAAATATTTTATGAAATATTTAAAGAGATAATTATTTCATTCAATGACATTTTCCTAACCATGATGATAAGATAATTGATCTTGATCATTGGTTGATATGAATTCATCAACAAACATTGATTTCATGAAAAACCTTAGTTTATCCTATAATAGTTGTAGGATAACTTTTACATGAAAAACCCTCTTGCTTGAATAGGATTGGGGATTTTTTTAGAAAATCTCCTTATAATATAATCAAAATTATTTTGATGTATATTATATGGTATAATTTCGGTTGAAAAACCGATGAGCATCTCAAAGTACATGATGATCTATCTGGCATTATCCTTTCCTGAGGTGGATATGGTGCCTAGTCGGAGAGCATTGGGGTCGCGGGTTGCAACGTATGTGGTCTGTCCCCCTCTCGTCGGTACTGGCCATGACAGCGGGTAGGGACTCGATAATGCCGGAGAAGTCAGAGTGTATTTTTCTAATTTATAAAATACGAATAATACGTACTTTGAGATTATACCTATTCAAGTAATAATACAATTTGTTGATTGATAATTGGATTGATAATTAATTTATGTGATTAAATTGATTATATCCAATTGAAAACACTCTATTATGAATAGATTGTATTTCCCTTGGAAGAGTTAATTATGTGAATATGATTCACGATAATTAATTATACAATTTGAATATGAGATGGAGGATCACATAAGTGACATCCATGGTCTCCCATCAAGGCAAAGAATTCTGTCGCCAGATGTTGTATATAGGAGACATCTGTCCGAAGTGACAGATCCTATATATGATTTAATTGGATCGGGTTCTTTGCTTCTCGAAAGAGTAAGACCGTATATGTAGTGACCCCAATATTGGGTCCTCATATTATTGGGACGATATTGGATTGCGTATAGCGAGTATTAAGCCTGTTGACGGTTGGTTCAATTAATGATGGGTCAACATCATCTTAGGGGTGGTGGGCTCGGGTGCTAAAGACCGAATTGGGAAATGCAAGTTGGACTTTTATTGGAATGTGTTCCCGTTTCCTTTTATCGGAGTCACAGGTTCTCATATTATTGGGATGTGACGAATATAGGAAAGGAGATCCCAGATCTTGCTAGAGATATAATGATAAGAATATCTCTTACATTGAAAGTGTTTAAGGGAATGAACTTTCATTGTTGACAAGGCAAGACAACTTTGATATAAAAATTCCTAAATCAAAGTAAAATATGTATATATAATATATACACACTTATGCAAATTTCTTATTTCAGATAATCTTTCATTAAACCCACTCAATATTATACTCAATAATAGCCAGTAAAATATCTTGGATTGGACTCATGATCCAGATATTGTACTTGCAATTACACACATAATGTATGTGATTCCAATGTGCAAGTTTCCTCAACATAATGAAGAATGACAATTAAATAAGACAATAAGACATCACCTTAGGATTTGTATGTCTCTATAGTCTTGATCTTTCATCGAGTTTACTTTGGAAGTGACATGTCGATGGTGATCGTAATTGTCGAATAATCCTTATAAAATAAAAGAAGATATTTTGGCATACATATGTGCTCTAGACATTTAATCATGAATGACATGATTCTCTACATTATGCAGAATGGTGGCTCGAAAGAGATGATGTATTCAAAATGTTTGAATACCTACCTGAACCTAAGTCTCCAAGAGTTAAGATGAATGTAGATATGATGAGTGTCATCATTCTACTATCTATACTCAAGTCATTCATGAAGCTTCATGATATTCATATTGTATGAATTTAATGAAGCATGTATAAATGTTGAAATGCTCTTACATTGAATTCTTTTGAATTTAACATAAGAGATCCTTAGTCTTAAGAAATAGTTGTTTATAGATTAAGAGAGCGCAGTGGAAGCATGGGTCGGACCCGAGTAAGAAGGAAAGTCAAAGAGTTGACCTACTTCTGTGACTTCCATATGACATTCAAAGAGGTGGATGAATGCCAATACAACAATAAGTTGATGTGTTGATAGTATGACTATCAAATCTGTCTAAAATCCTTAGTGAAGGACTCAGATATAGCATCAGAATAATCTACATATAGTCATTGACTCTGACTTTCTTATTTCATAAGATAAAGTCTGACAATTGTATCCCAATCTTCTAATGACATTTGCAATTGCTTGCATATATATTAGAATATTAGAAATTTGATCTTAAGGATTAGTAGTCATCTACATGGATATTGGTGTAATTGTTGCAGTAATCTCTGTTGGATAGATGGACTTCATATTCTCAGTGGGAGAGCCCTTAGTCTTGGATAATGTTTCTATAACCTAGATATTAGAATACCCTCATTGTTTGTTTCTAAATGTTGGAAATAAACATGAATTCTTAGATAGAACTATCATAAAGAGTTATGATGGAAATATTTCAGATAGTAATCTAACATCTAGTGGACTCCACAAAATTAGAAAATTAATGAATGGTTCATTAAGATTTCTAATACTGAAAATCAAACCTTATGAGATCAATAGGAGGATGAAGATCATTTGACAATAATCTGGCATCAAGTCTTGAACATATGTCTATTGATATGATCAATAGACTAGTAAGAGATGAAACTTTAGAATGTCTAAAAAATTTCAAATCTTACATACTTGTGAATATTGTATTCGAAGAATGTCCAATACACCATTCTCTTAGGAAAGGTGCAAGATGTCAAGGTATTCGGGATGTCATACATATTGATGTATGTGGATCATTTATATCATAGTAAACATTATGGATATCTGATATCTATTGATGATTATGTATGATATGAGATTTCTTCTCTTCACCTGAGAGACCTTTGAAATGTTCAAAGATTTCACTTTTTTGGTTTAGAACCAAAGTTTAAAGGAAGATTAAATGAATTTGATCTAACCAAGGTAGCAAGTACCTATTAGATAAATTCAAAGAATACCTTATGAAGATATGAATATCATTTCTATCTCAATCCTCCTAACACACCTAAACTCAATAGAGTTGTAGGGAGATACAATTGGATCTTGTGTGACATGATTTGATCAATGATGAATTTTAGCATAATTATCCCTTAGTTTCCAGGTATATATGTGTAGTAGAGACTACAATATATATCCTTAATAAGATTCCATGCATGTAAGCTGGAATCTAGCACTTGAGAGTGCTACTTCATTAGGAAAATAAAGGATGGTATTGATACCTACTTTATGACCTTGAGATTCTTAAAAGATCTCATCTCTGAGAACGTGATCCTTAGAGGATTGAGACTCTTGAGAATCAAGATGAAAATGAAATGTAGGAACTCATTTAATCTTGAAAAGATAATGAGACTCCTAAAATTGGAAACTTAAAGGATAATTAAAGATGAAGCACTAATACCTCTTCAAATGAATTTGAGGATGTATTCCATGTGTCAGTTAAATCTGAAAATGATTGGACTTCATGTAATGAAGCTCCTGAGGATCATGACATGGAAAGATGGAAATTAGCAATAAAGTCTAAAGTATACTTCATATACAAATGTTGTATATGGACCCTCGAGGATCTACCTATAAGGGTTTGACCCATTAAGGTGTAAATGGATCTTCAAGAGAAGAGGGAACCTGATGAGAAGGTAGAGACCTTCAAAGCATGGCTCGTAGCCATGAGCTACACACCGGAAGAGAAGACATTGCTTGCAATGAGACTTGCTCTTCGTTGACCATGCTTGAAATCATCAGAATATTGCTAACCCTAGCTACACAACTTGATTGTTGCATCTTTAAGATGTAAGTCAAGATTGCATTCCTCTAAGAATACCTCTCTGAGGATATTCACATGAAGTAGCTCCAGGGCTTCATGGTTGGGGAAAGTAAGGTGTGAAAGCTAAATAAATCCTTCTATGGACTCAAATAAGCTTCTTGTAGTTGGAACATAAGATTTGATGAAATTATAAATGTTATGATTTCAAATAGAATCTTGATGTACCATGTGAAGCTTACTGGGAGTGCCATGGTGTTCATCGTGCTAAATGTAGATAATATCCTAATCATTTGGAATGATATAAGGATGATAATAAGTGTTTTATGATCTGGCTATTCCATACCTTGAGATATGATCTCAAAAGATGCCTCTTGGATCTTAGTTCTGAAGGTGTTCAGAAGCAAAGAAAAAAGGGGTATTCGGAATGTCACATTTGTAGTACACCTTGGACATGTTCCATTTTTTTTGGAAATTCCAAGAAAGGCTTCCTTCTCTTAAGACTTAGTACTGACCTATCTAAAGGGATAGCACCTCAAAGAGTTGAGGAAGTAAATGCTAAAACTGCTTGCACTTGTGCATTAGTTACGAGAAGCTAAGTGTATGCTAGATGTGTATAAAAGCCAGATATCTACCATGCAGTGGGAGTAGTAAAATGTTGCTAATCCTACTATGGAGAGAAAACACTTGATTGCAGTAATAACAAAATCTTCAAAGACGACAAGGCTTTAGAGATAGTAATCTCTAAGTCTTATCTTCAAGAAATTAAGACTTTTAGATAGAGATCTAAAAGGTCTTAACTGCAAATACCTTAGGAGATAGAGATCTCTAGGAATAAGGGTATTCTGATAAGGATTATGGAAATAATGGTTATAATAATTGAGCAATATTGTCAAGGATACTATAACTGCTTTGACTAGATTGAGTATTGGTTGCATTAGATGCAACATTCGCATTGGATGCGAGAACTGTTACTGGGGATATGCAAATGTCGTAAAAGGACTTGGCGTAGTCTCGCGGGAACAGAGTGACTGATCATCTTACCTGGCTATTTTTTAAATAGCCTATGATTGTCACATGAGTGTGGGTTTAAATGATTATCCCATTAGTGGCTCTTTGGGCTAGTGGGAGATTGTTGGACATGTGATCCCACGGCGAGTCATTATGCAATAAATGTTATTGCAAATATCATTCCCTGATCTGAAATGAAGAATAAATAATTTGCATAATAGGTCCCTCTGTACAATTAGGGTTACGTACCATGGCCATCTTGATGATCATACAGCTGTTGATTGAATAATTGAATCATAGAGGCTAGTGCTTGGATGAATATCTAAAGGGTTAGATTGAGGACTCATCAAGCACCGTCAAATGATTATTAAGAGATGATCTCCAGCCTGAGTAGGAGATGGCAACCCTTTCTCACATAGGCTGATATCTGACCGACCTCTTGATGAAGGTCCTCTACATAGGAATAGTGATTCGGAGGTGTCAGATTAGTTAGGTCAAAGAGTTGACTTAACGAGATCGAGATAACCTAAGTCCTATGTTGAATGCTGTCACAGCATAGGCACACATCCTCTGACCGGAGACAGATGTATGACTATATGTTTGAGTATGTACATTTGGCAGACCAATAGGTTGATGGCCTAACCAAGGTCTATACACCGACGAGCTGGTGTGCATATAAGGGCATATGAGTAATACGATCTCTTAAAGGGATCATACAGGTTCACTACTGAACCAGAAGACATGAGCTCACTCATGAGATGTTGGGAAGAATCAAATTCCGTGCACGGTCATCTCGCTTTGGAAGCTTAACTAAATTTGTAGGTTTGATATATACTTTTGGAAAGTATAAGATCAAGACCTAGGTGTGATATTGATGAATCTCGGATTCATCACTCTAAGTCTCATCAATTAAGCTCAGATCCCTCAAAATCAACAACATTTCTGCATTTATTCTACATAATTAGAATTCATGCATGATTTCATAAGAATTGCATTTTAGCATTAATTTCTGCATAAAATAAGAAGTCAAAAATCCAAGCAGAAGTTGACCTATAAATAGCCTAACTTCCCCTATTTTTAACTCCACCGTGCTAACTCTGAATGATACAAAATCACATCCACTGTGTGCATGTCACTAACAAGAATAAATGAAAAATACAAAAAAAATCACTAACCCAGTTAAGTGGACCAAAAACCCAAACCCTAGTTTCAGGATTTTCGGACTAAAAGCCACATATCTTCCCCATTCGATGTCCGATTTGATCCTACTCACTTTTGAACTAATACACATTCAATTACCTTCAAAACAAGACCAAGTTCAAGTGAATCGGAGCTCGTATGTGAAAATTGGATTTTGGGCCTCTTTTGTACATTGTATATTTTAGCGGTTTTCTGACCTATATTTTATGTATATATTTTCTTAATTAATAAAAATCCAAAAAAATAGAATTAGGTGTATTTTATTTATCTTTGATTTTTCCATATTTTTTCGGATTTTTATCTTCTTTAATATTGAAAAAAATATTAGAAAACCCAAAAATCAAGGTATTCTATGTACATGGGATACCCCAAAAATTCACTTTTTATATTTGACTGATTTTGGTTTTGATGTTTTCATAAAAGTTGTAGATCTTGTCGAGATGAGCATTTTTCGTGAAGAAACTTTTTCGATCTGAGGTCGTTTACTATTTCTTTTTAATTTTACAAATCTTTTATTTTCGGATTTTTCTGAAGCTGACACGTGGCAGCCCCAGAGGCCGCCACGTGTCAGTGGTTTTTGGGCTTTTCTTTTCCTCGTTTTTTATAAAAAAAAATTAAAAAAAAAATAAAAACCACGCCCAGGCATGTGCGACGCACGTGCCGCTCCCCACTTTCCCAACCATCCCGCCACGTGGCCCTTCCGCGGCCGTTCGGTCAGCGGTTGATCGAACGGCCGCTGTGCGTCATCTTCCCCCCTCGATCCGGAACCGCCGCGCCATCCTCCCCGTTATCTCCACCACGCAATGGCCGCCGCCTCCTCCGCTTCTATCGCAACGCCATTGACCTCCCAACGACCCCCGCTCGACTCGCGCCTCCTCTCACCGGCCAAAACACCCTCACTGCCTATAAAAGCAACGCCATCACCGCATCCACGGTCATCTGCCGATTTGCACAGTAGAGGCCGGTGGTGACAGCACCAGGCCGCGACCCTCATCGGCGAGATCCGGTCGTCTTCCCCGATGCCGCTGCAGCCGCGTTCCTCCTCCGTGCATCTGCCCAGCTCCGCCTTAACGTCGAGCCACGACATCAACGACCTCGCCCACAATGCCGATACAACTCATCCAACCACCATCAACAACCGCAGTGTCATCGCCTTCTGGCCACAGCCACCGCCAGAGGTTTCCTCCTCCGTCGTAAAGCCACCTCCGACAACCGCCCAATCTTCATCTGCTCCGCCATCCACGGTCGTTCACCGGACAGCTCCGCCGCTCTCGCCACCGGAGCCTCGCCCCGACACCCCCGCCTCGCCACCGGGCGTGAGGCCCGAGGCCCCAGCACGTGCGAAGCACGTGCGTGGGGAACGCCAACTCATCAGCCCCCGGTCACGTGCCCCGCACGTGACCGCGGGGTAAATTGCGAAGAACCCCCTACTGATTCTCCATATTACGCCAGAGTCCACGCCAGCCAGAGGTCACATGCAGAGCACGTGACCCCTGGCGAATTTGCAATATCACCCCCATTAGTATCGGTAATTGCTCTTAGGTCCCCCTCTGCTCTTTTGATATTTGTTTTATTTATCTTGATTTGCATCTGTGCCCCTGTGTTCTCCATTACTTTTAGATCTCTATTTTACATCATTTTATTTATTTAAAAATAGCACTGTGTTTGTTGCTTAATTCTCTACATTTTGATATGTCGTTGATATTTTTCTAAGTAATGTTAACTAATAATCAATTTTTCTGTGGAAAATGTGAAGTTTACCCAGTTTGTGCTCTAAATTTTGTAATTGATTAACCCGTGCTCTAAAAATCCCCGAAAAATCACATACTGTAGAGTTTATTTTATTTAACATTGTGCCAAAAAAGATTTATATTTGCATGCATAATTTGCCCTGTAAAAATCATTTTGTATATTTCAGTGTTTAATTTTTAATAGGTATTAAACCCACATTTTCGAGTTTAGAATTTTTCTGAGATCCATCACCTAGTGATAGATCTTAGATAATTTTATCTCTTGAAAATAAGTAGGTTTAATATTTATTATAATTAAATATTGAAAATCATTCTATTGGCATTTAAAAATTCATAAAAAAATCAGATTGCATCCAAAAATTCCAAAAAAAATTACAGTGCATTTATTTCATCATCATTTACATTGTGGCCAAGTTTCACATTGTTCGGACATCGTTTGAGAGAAATTTACATTTTAGTCCCTAAAATAGGCCAAAACTACATCTTGTATCCCTTATTTGCATTAAAAAATTTCCAAAAAAACTGCCTCGACAACCGAACACAAAATTGGATAGACACAATTCTATGTTTTTCCTTTACCTCCTTGTGATCGACCTTGGTACTTGCCCAAGTAAAATAAACATAAAAACCACTTGATTAAAATTGATTAAAAATTTGTGGTTATTTCTTGACCGTTTCCGATTGCCGCTTACAACGAATGACATACATTATTTTCACACAAGAAGATTAAAAACAATCTTTTAACTCGGCATTTCTGGACTTGTCAGATGGCGCCGTTGCCGGGGAGGCAAACGACTTAGTTTTGTATTTTTGACATTTTTCACTCGGTTTTCCGAACTCGGGCAGTCTGACCCCCGAATTTTTCATTATAAATACCATTTTATTTTCAGCATTTATTTTTCAGCATTTATTTCGCTTGTTTTATTTTTTGAGGCACTCTCTGAGATTCTCTCTTTTATTTTTCGTGCGAGGTACTCGACGTACGTGGAGCGGTTTTCCAGAAACCGACGCATCTTCACCGACATCCGAGAAAGCTGCAGATTAATTTAAGATCAAGTCGAGTCGTGAGAGAGCGTAGAGTCTAGGTTTTTAATTTCTGCAAATTCAAATTTCTGCTCATTTATAGCGGTATCCGTTTGGACTCTCGCTTATGTAAAAAAGACTCTAAACTATTATGTGGTGTGTCGTGGCCTGTTTCACTCTCCGATGAGGGTGGAGCCCGACTTGAGTGGCGAATAGGATAGACCTGCACATACGGCTCTCAGAGCATTTATATTTTTGATTGCGCTCGTAGGACTTAAGCCACACTGCACTTTAATTGAGACGCACATTAGATCGTTCAACTTAGCCAAAAATTTAACTCAATTCTTCCTGCTAATAGAACTTTCTGCTTATGTGCGGTTTTTATCAGCTTGTACGCATTTAGAATAAATTTTTCAATTCTGTACTGCATCCCACGTGGAGATTGCGAGGAGACGCTGTAAGTCTTCTAACTGAGCATGCATCATTGTTTTCAGTGTGCATCGGCTTTTCCAGAACTCCTCTCTCTTGTTTTATCACATAATTTCAAAGGAAATTGGGACTGGACGGTAGACGTGTATTTGTGCTCATCTAATTTTTTTCACTGATCACCTCATTAAAATTGGGACTGCTAAATATAGCCGATCTTAAGAAACCATAAAATCAAGAATTTTTGCGGGAGAGCAACCCTGACCTTGGATGATTTTATTTTTTCTGAGTGAGCGAGAGACGACACTTAAGGTTAGAGCCAAGCTCCGACACCTAACATCTCACTAATTTTTGCCAAGATAGATTTATCACCAACTAAAATTGAAAAGATAATAGTCGACTCTTACGGCTTCATTGTGTGCATTGGTGAACTCAGGGTTTGAATTGTGTTTGCATTGGTGTACGTGAAGCGATACCTAAGATCAAAAGCCGCACATTCGATAAAAATTCTCTTCCCGTGCAATCATCTCTTTCCTCTCTTCATTTAAAATTCACCACGGAATTCTTGTCCAATAACTCTTGCAGACCCAACCCCTCATTCCTTTCAGCTCTTTCAAAAATAGCCGAACGTTTATCCAAGAATCCATCAGAGCTATACTATGAAAATGAATTCGTATCGGTTAGACCCAAAACACCTCCCCCTCAACCGCCAATAAATCCATCTCCCTCTACTAATCCGACATGTTTCATGAATGACAACCCTTTGTATTCAGAGCAGACAAACCAACAAATAATTGAGGGCTTTACTTCTTCATTTATCAATCCTCTTTACGCTGATCATACAATTCATCCTTCATATTCGGTAAATGTCAATCCATCATTCATGGGAGATGATAACCACATGGTCGAATTGAACACTTCTTCATCTCTTCCATCGATTTTAAACACCAATGAAAAATCATTATCTTGGATTGAACATAACAACCCCCTCTTCACTCATACGGAGGATTGGGCCGACCACATAGGATCACAACTCCCCTTGGACCAACTCCACTTACCTAGACCATATGAGCAGCCACTTTCCATGATTATTGAGGAGATACTTTCAGAAAATGATGATCGTATATCGGATATTTCAAGAGACCCCTCTCCTAGTACATATAGAAAAATGGAAGAGGACATTCAATTACAAAAACATACCCCAACTGCTCCCATACTTGGTCAAGAAGAGATTTTGGAGAATATTTTGAGGATGAATAAGAAATTTGATTTAATAGAGGATAAATTTCAAGAACTTGCCGATCGATTAATCTCTTGTAGCTCGGATATAAAAATGAATGAGGAAATGATTTGATCTAAGATTGAAAATTTTGAGGATATTCATGGACCTAGGGATTATTCTGACAATTTCACTTCTACACATTGCTCCCCTAGAAATGAATATGCTGCGGACTATCACTATGAATATCAAGGCCTCTTTTCATCTGAAGAACACACCACACCCCCACACCACCCAGAAAATACCAAAAAATGGAAACATTTGAAAATTACAAAAAAATTTGAAAATTCAGAAAATTTCATAAAAATTGAGACTGAAGATGATCTGAGGAATTTGGATCCGACCATACGGGAAGCACTGGAAAAACGCTTGATGTTTGAACTTCCCTTTATAAAGGCCATTGAACACTTCCCCGACCTCAAAGGATTTATAATGGATAAATTAATGATCAAAAAGTCGGGCAGGATTAGAACAAAGAGTGAGAGACATATATTGTCAATGGCCTCCTCCTTGGTGTTGAGGAGAAAAATCAAGAGCCGCATAGTGAAGCGGTTGCCCAGATTTGACTGTGAAATCAAAGACATAATTTTCACCCATGCTCGGATTGATGACGATTCACCGATCAATATCCTTCCGACCTATGTATTTCATGAACTTAAACTCGGACCGATTCGGAAGATACGAGAGATTATTCAATTGGCAGACCGATCGATAAAACGGTCGAGAGGAACCATTTCTGTCATCATGAAATTCCAAGGTGCTCCGCTCAAAGTATAATCACGATCATTGATATTGAGCATCAAGGAGAATTCACCCAGTCTCCAATCATTCTCGGAAAGCCAATCTTGGCATTAGCCAAGGTGAGTATTGATTGTGAGACTCGGGAAATCAATTTCACAGCATTGGAAGCACTTAGATCTGACCATATCTTTGAGGAACAATGATCTTCTGAGGCAACCCACGAAGTCCCCGACAACCGTAATCATGAAACGGTAGAAGAGCCCTACCCTGCAACCACACCTGAGATAGCGGTTGTTGATGAGACTATTGGTTTAGAAAATCTCCCTCCTGCTCCATTCCCAGCCGCTCTCGCCATGGAGAATCATGTATATGAATCATATGATCCGGAGACTTATGCATGGGCACACCCTGGGTCAACCTACTCTGACTATATGGATTATATCAACTCGACACAGGAATGCTCCAACATCGAATTAATTAAGAAAGAACATGCAGAGACTCTCCCCAGTATTTCAATTCCCGCGAATCTCAAAATAGACAAATCCTTCTTCTATGATCCTGAGACATATGCATGGTCATACCCTGGAGCAACATTATCTGAATATCTTGACCAAATCATCCCAAATCGAGAGTTCTCAAACATTCGGGAGACTAAGAACAAGCACGCAAACCGAGCACCGACCAAGGAGAATTCCAATGGCTATTCATCTGGATACTCAAGTGAACCGACACCTTCATGAAGAAATAAAAAGAGAGTCACCTTTTCGGAAGAGGAATCAGCTGGTGATCCCTCATCAGGTCCGAAAAAGGTAGTCTACATGAGTGAAGTATGTTCGGCAGCTCTAAAGCCATATCTTCGCAAGGATCCAAAATTCAATTCTCGTTGGACAACTCTCGTTCCTAACTACTACTCATCCAAAGCTGATGCTCCTTCCCTCTTCAAGTACACTGGAATTCTTTCGTATGAGCTGACTGAGACCGGTTTTTCCGAGTATTCATCTGATGATAAACCACTTGATCCCAAGAAGGAGCGAATTCTGAGAAAACAATTGAAGAAACAAAAAGACCAGAATATTTGGAGTATGACCACTTTCAAATACTACTCCTCTGAGGATAATTCCGATGATGGATATCTTTCATCTGACTCAAACACTTCATCCACTATCCATCTTGATTTTTCTGAGGATGACACTGATTGTAGTTGGGAATCATACGCCTCATCTCCAACTCATAACTACGATCTCCCACCACAGGCTCACAAGAAGATCAGCCGAAAACCGCTTTAATCATCGGCTACCCACCCTCCCTCCCGACCACATCGGTCTCCTTGTACAGCTTCTTCCTCTACTTAGGCCAAGGCCTAAGTATGGGGGGGCGATGCCATTTGTATATACCATTTCTCTCATCACACTCCTTCTCCCGACCGCTCCATTTCCACCCTTATTCCATACTTAGGTTGTCCGGAGCCTAAGTATAGGGGGAACCGACACCCACCTGTATATACTCTCTTCATCCACATATCCCGATCGCTTCATTTTCCCGCTCTTCTTCTATACTTAGACTGTTTGCAGTCTAAGTATAGGGGGGTGAACCATTGTATATAAATTCCTAACTCTCTTACGCTTAGCCCGAGCTATGTCTTCATTACGCTTTTTGTGCTCTGAGGACACATCACTCGCTAAGTATAGGGGGTCTGTATATATACTTTGTATATATTTTACCCATATCTCGTACTTTCGCGGAAGTCTATATGTATTTACGGGGTGGGTACTAACTTGAAAAAAAAAAACAACAACAAAAAGAGAGTTTTTGCTACTAACACTAACTTTGCCCAACATTTTTTATGGCTTCTTATTCATTTTTGCATTGTCAAAAAAAATTGTGTCTGCATTTCACACACCTGCACTTCATCCAGCATCGCATTCATCTGCATCTGTGAAAAGTCATTGGGTTCTGAACCAAGTTGTGAGCCGAAACCGAGAGTAGTATGGACTTGACCTTAATCCACCTAATTTACAGAGGAACTTCACCGAGAAATAGGATTTTAAGAGCTTCAGGTCTTTTGACTTAATTCTTTAAGTTCCACATGACAATGTGCAGCGTTTGACTCTTAGTGTCTAACCGGGTCTCTTCATTCTGGGTACAACTCTGGAATAGGGAATTAGTTTGAACTCTCTCACTATGCACTTAGCTCAACTCAGACGGGATGTTGGAAGACTTTGTGAGTCTCTTTTCTGGTAGCGTAGAAATCTAAAGACCGGAGTACGGGTTGAAATAAAGCTTCGAAAAAGGGATGGACGGCCACAAATTTTTCTAAGACCCCAAAAAATGTACAGAACAAAAAGATTCTATATCCGTAGGGGCACAACAAGATCCAAGCAGAACCACCAAAAATTCCAAATACAAAGAAGCAACTACCAAATAATATCTGACCAAAAAGGTCCAAGCTTCAAGAAAACCTGCAGATCTTGGTGGAGACTCGGCTACACTGGTCATCTCCACAAGGAGAGGTGACTACACTGGCCACTCTCCAGTTCTTTTCTCTTTCTTCTATCTTATCCCTCGTTCGATTGTGAACACAGCACGACAGACCTTAGAAGGAAATATCTGACTCCCCGAGGATGAGTTACTGGAGAGGAGAGGAGCATGGTAGTCCGACATTCTGAATGGGAAGAGCTAAAACCCTTCACACACATGAGTCGGTTGCTCAATATTCATAGGGTATACTTTAGGAAGAGGATTGATCTAAGATGACTTCTGAGCCAAAACTGTGACAATGATGTGTAGAACTTGAGGGCTGTTGATTTTAAAATTCTAAGTCTCACAAAAGTTCCGCCACACTATTAATCCAAAGGTCGCATCTAGTTTCATTTTCACCTTCAGCTCATGGTCTTGGTATGGAACCCAATCTCATTTCACCTCATGGCATTTCTTTTTGATGCTCAGGGACGAGCATGGTTTAAGTATAGGGGGATGATGAATCTCAGATTCATCACTCTAAGTCTCATCAATTAAGCTCAGATCCCTCAAAATCAACAGCATTTCTGCATTTATTCTGCATAATTAGAATTCCAGTGGGATCAGGGAGATTTCCAGCAAGAAATATATCGAAGAGTTGGCGCTGGGTTAGCCGAAAATCAGAGTTTCTCAGAAGCTTGGTCTCAAATTCCCGAAAAATGAGCTTTTTATGATGACATCGGTAATAACCCAGCAAAAGGGGGATTATTCAGAGCGGGATCAATGGACAATGGAGATGGAATACATGTTGGTTGGTTAGGGCATCCCGTCTTTAGAGATCAAGAAGGAGGACGACAGACCAATGAGCCACCCTTTCCAAACAAAGCCCCTTGCCCCCCAACGTCAATACATTAGAATCTGGGGCCGAAGGGGAGGCCGGCCAATTTCTCCAATCATTTTAGTAGTACCCGCTTTAGTCGTTTTCAAGAGCAAAGATGACTCAATAGAGAGAAAAAGATAATAGTCGATTATCTACTGGAGGGGTCTTTCAGAAAGAATATTTTATCCTAGGTCTGCCGTAGATAAGATGGTTGATTCTGTCCTCCTTCAATCGTATGCGATCCGGCTTCGACTTTGTCTCATATCTTTCCTCGTAAGCAAGGTTGCCCCTCGCCCAAAAGTGCCTTTTCAAGGCCGGTCCCCGAGGGACGTAAAATGTCCTTCTTTCTTGAAGAGCCCATGGGAGATGCTTGGGTACAATTTCGAATTCGCTATTACATGTTTGCTCTAGTTTTTGTTGTTTTTGATGTTGAAACGGTCTTTCTTTATCCATGGGCAATGAGTTTTGATGTATTGGGTGTATCCGTCTTTATAGAAGCTTTCATTTTTGTGCTTATCCCATGGTTCAGTTTATGCATGGAGAAAAGGGGCATTGGAATGGTATTAGCTCCTTCATATTCAGACAAGAAAAAGAAAAAGAAAGGAAAAGAGAACATTGAGACGATTATGAATTAGATTGAGTTTCCGTTAGTTGACCAAGCAATCTCCAATTCCGTTATTTCAACTACATTCAATGATCTTTCGAATTGGTGCATGATTTCATAAGAATTGCATTTTAGCATTAATTTCTGCATAAAATAAGAAGCCAAAAATCAAAGCCGAAGTTGACCTATAAATAGCCTAACTTCCCCTATTTTTAACTCCTCCATGCTAACTCTGAATGACACAAAACCACATCCACTGTGTGCATGTCACTAACAAGAATAAATGAAAAATACAAAAAAATCACTAACCCAGTTAAGTGGACCAAAAACCCAAACCCTAGTTTCAGGATTTTCGGACTAAAAGCCATATATCTTCCCCATCCGGTGTCCGATTTGATCCTACTCATTTTTAACTAATATACATTCAATTACCTTCAAAACAAGACCAAGTTCAAGTGAATCGGAGCTCGTATGTGAAAGTTGGATTTTGGGCCTCTTTTGTACATTGTATATTTTAGCGGTTTGCTGACCTATATTTTATGTACATATTTTCTTAATTAATAAAAATCCAAAAAAACTAGAATTAGGTGTATTTTATTTATCTTTGATTTTTCTATATTTTTTCGGATTTTTATCTTGCTTAAAATTGACAAAAAATTGGAAAACTCAAAAATCAAGGTATTCTATGTACATGGGATACCCCAAAAATTCACTTTTTATATTTGACCGATATTTGTTTTGATGTCTTCATAAAAGTTGTAGATCTTGTCGAGACGGCTATTTTTCGTGAGAAACTTTTTCGATCCGAGGTCATTTACTATTTCTTTTTAATTTTACAAATCTTTTATTTTCGAATTTTTCTGGAGCTGCCACGTGGCGCCCCAGAGGCCGCCACGTGTCAGTGGTTTTTGGGCTTTTCTTTTCTTCGTTTTTTATAAAAAAATTTAAAAAAATTAAAAACCACGCCCAGGCACATGCGTCGCACGTGCCGCTCCCCACTTTCCCAACCATCCCGCCACGTGGCCCTTCCGCGGTCGTTCGATCAGCGGTCGATCGAACGACCGCTGTGCGTCATCTTCCCCCCTCGATCCGGAACCGCCGTGCCGCCCTCCCCATTATCTCCACCACGCAACGGCCGCCGCCTCCTCCGCCTCTATCGCAACGCCGTTGACCTCCCAACGACCCCCGCTCGACTCGCGCCTCCTCTCACCGGCCAAAATACCCTCACCGCCCTATAAAAGCAATGCCATCACTGCATCCACGGTCATCCGCCGATTTGCACAGTAGAGGCCGGTGGTGACAGCACCAGGCCGCGACCCTCATCGGCGAGATCCGGTCGTTTTCCCCGATGCCGCTGCAGCCGCGCTCCTCCTCTGTGCATCTGCCCAGCTCTGCCTTGGCGTCGAGCCACGACATCAACGACCTCGCCCACAACGTTGATACAACTCCGCCAACCACCATCAACAACCGCAGCGTCATCGCCTTCCGACCACAGCCACCGCCAGAGGTTTCCTCCTTCGCCGTAAAGCCACCTCCGACGACCGCCCAATCTTCATCTGCTCTGCCATCCACGGTCGTTCACTGGATAGCTCCGCCGCTCTCGCCACCGGAGCCTCGCCCCGACACCCCCGCCTCGCCACCGGGCGTGAGGCCCGATGCCCCAGCACGTGAGAGGCACGTGCATGGGGAACGCCAACTCATCAGCCCCCGGGTCACGTGCCCTGCACGTGACCGCGGGGTAAATTGCGAAGAACCCCCTGTTGATTCTCCATATTGCGCCAGAGTCCACGCCAGCCAGAGGTCACGTGCAGAGCACGTGACCCCTGGCGAATTCGTAATATCACCCCCATTAGTATTGGTAATTGCTCTTAGGTCCCCCTCTGCACTTTTGATATTTATTTTATTTATCTTGATTTGCATCTCTACCCATGTGTTCTCCATTACTTTTAGACCTCTATTTTACATCATTTTATTTATTTAAAAATAGCACTGTGTTTGTTGCTTAATTCTCTACATTTTGATATGCTCTGGATATTTTTCTAAGTAATGGTTAATTAATAATAAATTTTTCTGTGGAAAATTGTGAAGTTTACCCAGTTTGTGCTCTAAATTTTGTAATTGATTAACCTGTGCTCTAAAAATCCCCGAAAAATCATAGACTGTAGAGTTTATTTTGATTAACAATGTGCCCAAAAAGATTTGCATTTGCATGCATAATTTGCCCTGTAAAAATCATTTTGTATATTTCGGTGTTTAATTTTTAGTAGGTATTAAACCACACATTTTCGAGGTTTAGAATTTTTCTGAGATCCATCACCTAGTGATAGATCTTAGATAATTTTATCTCTTGAAAATAAATAGGATTAATATTTATTATAATTAAATATTGAAAATCATTCTGTTTGCATTTAGAAATTCATAAAAAATTCAAATTGCATCCAAAAGTTCCAAAAAAATTATAATGCATTTATTTCATCATCATTTACATTGTGGCCAAGTTTCATATTGTTCGGACATCGTTTGAAAGAAATTTACATTTTAGTCCCTAAAATAGGCCAAAACTGCATCTTGCATCCCTTATTTGCATTAAAAAATTTCCAAAAAAATCGCCTCGAAAACCGAACACGAAATTAGATAGACACAATTCTAGGTTGTTTCTTTGCCTCCTTGTGACCGACCTTGGGACTTGCCTGAGTAAAATAAACATAAAAACCACTTGATTAAAATTGATTAAAAATTTGTGGTTATTTCTTGACCGTTTCCGATTGTCGCCTACAACGAATGACATACATTATTTTCACACAAGAAGATTAAAAACAATCTTTTAACTCGACGTTTCCGGACTCGTCAGATATATGCTTTTGGAAAGTATATGATTGATACCAAATCCCAATGATCAAATGAGAAACTTAGTGATCAAACCCTGAAGAAGACAGTGTAAATTTGATCTTGATTTTCGGATTGATCATGGGTCTTCCAGTATGAAGGATGTACATGTATTAGGAATACATGAGGGTGATGTGATCATAAACGATTGTATATCCATGACGCTTCCATTCCGAGGGAGTGATGAAATAGGTCTGGATTTTAGTGACTCCTTTCATCAGAGAAGCAATCTGATCTTAGTCCAAATGTTGGACATTGGTCTGAATGAGATTCAGATGCAATGAGAAGATTAGATTTGCGGTCTTGATTTAATCAATCATCTATGGGAGGTTCGCAAAATCTGGATTTGAGATAAGATCTCAATATCCAAGTCACTATACGTGGAACAATACAATCGCCCTGTCCTTATCTCCAAGTATCTGCGGAGAAAGCACATTCTTGAAGGAGTTCAAGAATAATTCAATTGATGAATTCTGTATCCAAGCATCGAGAAAATGGATAATTAAATATGATTTAATTATCATGAATAATATGAATTTGATTCATATTATAAGAAGAGATATCTAAGATAGTTAAATGTGATTTAATTATCAAAGATATGAATAACATGAATGTGATTCATGTTATTTGGGCACATGAGAAAAGTGATCTAATATGATTAAATGTGATTTAATTATCATGGATATGAATAATGTCGATAGAACTATCCATATTAATTATATATATTATAAATATGACTTATACTATATTAGAGAGAGAGAAACTATGTAAAATAGCATTTGTTAATTATTAATGTGAATTGGATTCACATTAAGTAATTAATTGGAAATATAATTTACAAATTAGTTTGGGTTGTGAATTTGATTCACATATTTTTCAATGGCATGATTGAAATATTCACAAATTAATTTGGAATTAATTTTGTGGATAATTATGTGATAATAGTTATCACAAATAATTAAGAGATAATATGATATAATAAAAAGGAGATAATAAGCCACCATTGATGAGGTGGCGTCACCCTTGGAAAAGTCGTGGGTGACGCCCCATTTTTAGGAGGCTACATTATCTCCATTTTATTATCTTGATTAATATCTTAATTAACTTATTTATGTTAAATTAAATTGTCTTGATAATGTTGCAACATATATTTAATTTAAATATAAATAAATGTTGTTGATTTTAACCAATAACAATCATAGCCATTGAACATTACATAGACCAAGCATGGTTGTTGGATCTATGTGTCCTATGGATTGAGATCCATGGGATCATAAACTAGTATAAAAGGAGGGCTAGCCTAGCCTTTTCTAAGCACATCATTAAGAGTTGTACAAGGTTACAACTCTCTCTCTCTCTCTCATATTCTCGCCCTCTCTCTCTCCTCCAAAAAGATGGTCGTCCATCTTGTGTTGAGAAAGGAGAGACTCTCGGCTTCGCCTTCGACGACTCGGGGATCTCCTTCTTCTTTGGGGTTGCTTGCTCGAAAGGAAGACGACGGATTTCATATGACAAAATCAGGGGATTCATTGCTTGGATCTTCATCGAGGATTGCGGGAGGAACGCGACTCATCATCGTGCCTGCAAGTGCATTCTTCATGGATCGGATTTAAGACAAGAGGATCTCTTGTTTGGGATCTCATGATCACAACCACGCTCCAAGAGGTATTCCTTATACTTTGTGGTTTGATGAAACGATCCGAGAAGTGTTCTCGTGATCATGCGGTTTCATCTTTAGATTTAAAAATTTAATTTCCGCCGCATCTAGCGACTAGTTGCTCCGATTGTATATGATGCAATCGACATGCTTCCGTGATGCGCTTAAGGATTTTCCCGTATCCTTCAGAGCTCTACACAGTATCGTGGTCGAGGTGGCCGTGGCAGGGGTAGGGGCAGTCACCCCCCTCATCAACCTTGTACCTGCTGTCACATGCCAGGTCATACAGAGGAATCATGTTGTTTCAAGCATGGGTTCCCAGCTTCATCACGTGTGACAGAGCAGATCCAGCAGGTTGTCAGTTCTTCACCTGCATCTGATCAGAGATTTGACGAACTTGTGGTGAGGTTCAGGGAGATTATGTCTACTCCTGGGTCAACCAGCTCTCTTTCAGGATCCTCAGAGGTAGTTGCCTCTACATAAGCATATACATCAGGTATATCATATGCCTTTATTAGTTGTTACAGGGCAGATATGTCAGAATGGATCATGGATTTAAGAGCATCCCATCATCTCTGTGGTGACAGAGGTCAGTTCAGTGCTTTCAGTCCAAACCCAGCCCGGACGATCTGTTGTGATAGCAGTTGGTACACACTCCATCAATATTGGTCAGGGGGAGGTGCATTTAACTCCCGCAGAATATTCTTTACGCTTTTGAGTTTTCTATGAATTTACTATCAATAAGTCAAATCACCCTGGATTTACACTGTCGTGCCATATTTGATCCATCTTCTCTTGTCTTTCAGGACATTCTCACGGGTAGGGTGATTGGATTTGGCTGTAAGTAAGGAGGTATCTACAAACTGGTGCAATCTCCTTATGTTTGTGTATGTTCTCTTACTGGGTCTGCATCCCTCTATACGTGGCATCTTCGATTTGGCCATCTTCCTCTGCAAAAGTTGTGTCACGTTCTTCCACATATCTCTCGTCGCTCTACCTTTCAGTGCAAGGCCTGCCCGCTTGGGAAGCATCATCGGTCCACTTTCCAAAGTTGTCAGGGTCAGAGTCTATTTCAGTTGATTCATTTTGATATTTGGGGTCCCGGTCGTGTCCCAGATCATCAAGGGCATAGATTTTATCTTGTTGCAGTTGATGAGTTTTGAAGATTATCTTGGATCTTTCTTCTTAAAAATAAGTCTGATTTTCATTATTCAGTCTTTTAATAATGAAATAAGGAACATTTTTTTAGCAAAAGTCAAGTTTATACGCTCAAACAATGCTCTAGAATTTCGCAGTGCTCAGTTTTCCCACTTTCTTAAGTCCCATTGTATTGTGCATCAGACATATTGTACATATATTTCCCGACAGAATGGGGGTGGCTGAATGAAGACACCACCATCTTTTAAATGTTACCAGGACTCTTTTGATTTGGAGTTGTGTTCCTCATTCGTATTGGGGGGATGCGGTTCTAACTGTTTATTACATGGTAAATCGTATGCCCTCATCGATTCTAGGGGAAAAGATCACATTCTTGATTGCGTTTTCCGAGACGGATCTTTTCTCACTCACACCTCGTGCCTTTGGTTCAGTGGCCTTTGTTCATCGGATGTCTTCTGACCTTGACAAGCTCTCTCCTAGAGCTATCAAATGTGTGTTTGTTGGGTACTCCAAGACCCAAAATGGATATTGTTGTTTCGTCCCTGTTCGACGAAGGTACTATGTTAGTGCAGATGTCATCTTTTTTTTAGTCTACTATGTATTTTTCTCTTACAGGTGATAATCTCATTCCTTCGAAGGATGGGGAGGAGGTTTATATGCCTCTACTTCCGATATCCACTACACCATCATCGTCACTACCTCCACCACCTTCGCCACCACATACCACACCTACTTTCTTTCTCCGGGTTTACCAGCGCTGACCTCATGCTTATGTGTCTCCTCCATCATCCAGCACGCTCAAGGTATGTTCTGAGCATTTGAGTTCTTTTAATGGCATTAGTGATTTGCGTGTACAGCTTGAGGTGCAGGATGTCATGGATGATTCACTTTCTGCGAGTACTGAGGACCTGGATGTAGCTCTACAGAAGCAGAGGTGTGCATGCACTATGCATCCTCTTACTTCCCATGTTTCCTTGGACCGTCTCTCCGAGGATTTTCAGAAGTTTGTTGTGGGATTGTCAGCCGTGGAAATACCACGATCCCATCGGGAGGCGTTGCAGAGTAGTATGGCTATGGAGGAGGAGATGACAGCTTTATATTCTCGGGGTATATGGAGTGTCGTACAAGCTCCCCCAGGTGCGTTCGTTGTTGGCAGCAAGAGGGTGTTTACTCTAAAACACTGAGTTGATGGAACTGTGGATAGATATAAGACCAAATTGGTTGCTCGTGCGTTTACCCAAACCTATGGAATAGATTATTAGGATACATTTTCTCCTATTGCGCATCACTCTACGCTGTGGATTCTTATTGATGTTGTTGTGGTACGTGACTGACCACTTTTCCAATAGATGTCAATAATGCATTTTTGTATGGAGATCTGCAGGAGGAAGTTTACATGCAACAACCATCAGGGTTTGCTGCTGAGGGGGAGTCCTGTATGGTATGACGTCTCCACAAAGCCATATATGGCCTTAAGTAGAGTCCGAAGGATTGGTTTCAGAAGCTTTTAGAGTTGATTGATCAGAACAGATTTGTCAGATCTACTGCAGATCATTCTCTCTTTGTTAAGAGAGCTCAACGAGGTACAATTGTAGTTCTAGTTTATTTTGATGGCATCATGCAGCTAAGGATTTTCTCAGACGAAAGTTTGTGACTAAGGACCTTGGATAGCTACGTTACTTTCTTGGCTTAGAGTTTGCATGAAATCAATAGGGTATGGTGAAATATGTTATTGACCTTCTATCTGAGACATGCATGACAGGATGTAGACCTGCCACTACACCAATGGATCCTAATGCTAGGCTCTATGATGATGGCTCTGAGGAGGTGGATAAAAGACGTTACAAAGAGTTAGTAGGGAAGTTATTATATGTTACTATTACCATGCTTGATATGTCATTTACTGTGAGCAGAATCATCCAGATTATGGAGCAACCCATACAGGTCTACATGGATGCGATTTGCATGATTCTAAGATATCTAAAATCTTCTCCAGGTGCAGGTCTTCTTTTCAGAAGAGACATCTCTTACAGTTGTAGGTTGTGCAAATGCGAATTATGTTGATGTCCAAGGGACATGAAGTCCACTTCAGGCTTTACAGTGTTTATTGGTAGCTCGTTGGTTTTATGGAAGAGTAAGAAACAGACAGTTGTTGCTCGATCTAGCGTTGAATCCAAATATGGCCCAAGGGAGCACGGAAATGATGTGGGTCAAGTCAGTTATGACTGACCTAACCATTGAGGTGCCTCTTCTTATGCATCTCAAATGTGATAATCAAGCAGCTCTGTTCATTGCTAATAATCCGGCCTTCCACGAGAGAACAAAGCACATTGAAGTAGATTGTCTTTACACCCGTTTGATCCAGAAAGGGCTTATTTCTACTTTTCATGTTGCATCAGGCGATCAGATTGTAGGCATGTTTACCAAAGCTCTGGCAAGAGGTCCTTTTCACCGTTGTTGTTCCAAGCTAATCATGATAGACATAAATGCTCCAGCTTAAGGGGGAGTGTTGAAATACTTATATGTCCCCGTCTTTATTTATGTTTTTCTATTTCTCCAGTCTATTTTATGTAATTTTCCCGTAGAGCTTTTCACCTATATAAGGGAGCTCTAGGGCTAAGAAAAATATAACTTTATTCTTTCAATCATTTCACAGATTATAATGATAATATTTATTTGGATAATCAATTAATTATGGGGCCTTTTTCTAATCATGCAATTCCATCCTATTTTTCTAAAAAAAAGCCTTAGGGAATGCATTTTTTTGCTCTACTACAATAGTACTGCCATTAAAAATTTCATTCCCAACTTTAACACTGGAGTGGTAATTTAAAATTATTTCCTTATTTAAAATTATTTCCTTATAGATAGACGCTTTACTGTGATTATTTTTGGTTGATATCCTTATATTAATTATTCTAAATGGAAGCAAAAAAATCTATGTAGCCGAACCTACTTAGCGTGGGATAAGCCTTTATTTTGGTGTTGTTGTATGCTTATGCCTAGGTCCAGAATATCTTTTAGATGTATGCATACTTATTCTTGATAACTGCGAGGCAGAAGTCCAGGATAATTTAAGGATTGCCCACGACCTTCACTAGTAGTTGATTCTCCCGTGATGGTCTTGGCTTGTATAGAACACCGACGTCCCGTCATGAATGCTGATGCTGCTGTCTTTGATGCTCTGTTGATAGGGCACAATTTGTAGGGATGCTTTTCAATTATGGATCAAATTTTGTTGATCCCCGAGGAAAGCTTGTTGCTAGATCCCTTGACATCTTAGGTGATGTGACCATCAACTTGATTTTACAAACACAAGAATGTATTATTCTCTTATTCTACTTCACCTTTGCAGGACTATATGTTGTGTTTGTATTTCAAAAGCCTGACCTAGATGTTGGGCCCCCAATCTCGACACCTGCCCTGGAGGATGGAGGTCACATGCACGAGGATGTGAGTTCTCTTGCATTATCTCAGATTTGGACGACTTTCTGGACCGTGTCAACAAACTGTAACATGCTACGTTTAGATGAATTAATTGTTTAAATTGTCAATCTTTCAATAGAATAACATGATTGTTTATTTCCAGTAATACTCTATAAAGGTTGGTCATATTTTCTAGCATTATATATGAATACATAATAATAATTTATTTAAAAAAGTAGTGGTACAACTTATATTACAAAAAAGATAGGTGTATAATTGGTATTGTAGAAGTTAAGAAGGATACAAGCGATAAAAACCTCTATTATTTCATTATTTCAACCTTTATTTTTTGAAAATTTACCATCAAAACTAGGTCAATCTGGATCAACTCGGTTTGACCACCCGAGTCAACCCGATACGACCACCGACGGGTCTAGTTTTTTATTTTCCTTTTTTCTAAAAGAAATAGTTACATGAAATTGGCCGAACCAACCGAATCGAGGTCGGTTTCTGGTCCAACCGATCTGATCGGTCGGTCAGTCCAGTTTTTAAACTCTGGGTAATGACAATCAACTTCACATGCTCAGTACGTCCAGAGGGTTAGGTTGTTTGCAATAAATAAATATCACAACATAATTATCATATCTCCCAATCATGGGATGAAGATCTAATAAGTGGAGATCTTCAAGCATGGACTTTCCACTTCAGTTCGACGGTAGCTTAGGCCATTGCCATATATTGAAAGTTAACACAACAATGAGCAACAACTTGCTTCTTGCTCCTCCTTTTGGTGACCAAATTTTCAGCAATAGAAGTATAGAAATCAGTTGTGGATTTTCTCGTATTGGGACGTCATACACAGTCTGCGTCGGAATAAAAGACTTTTTAGAGATCGGCGGCATGTAAGTAAAAGTATTTTGCTTGTGGCACACGTTAAATATCTTAAGGTCGTCGTTACTTCATCCCAGTGCACTTGGCATGATTAGGTAATGAACTGGCTCACCCAATTGACACTATCCATACGAACATATGTCGATTTTGCTCCTAAAATTCTAGCCATTTACATAGATCTTCAATGGGCTTTCTCTTTGTAAAAGAATAACGTCACAAGCATTATTGGCAACCTCCATGTCGATAAAGCAGTGAAATTCTCCTAAATCCTTTGTAAAGAAGTGCTCAGCAAGATACTTCTTGGTTTTTGTTATGCCATGAATGCCATCACTAGTTGTATTGATATTATCTACCTCTCTACTATTATAACATTGGTTCACGTTTCTAAATTTCTGACGAAGAAAGAGAGATGCAAGAGCTTTTTTCCATTAAGGTCATGAGCTTTACAAGAATGCCCAATCAGGGTATGGGATTTAAAAAATTTCTTGCCAGGGCATCGATCGACGAACGGTTCGCTGATCAGCGCACCATTCGCCGATCGACAAATCGTTCGCCGATCTCTACATCCACTGGCATGTTTGATGTTGATTGGATTTTATATATATTAAAGTAAGGGATTTTTACCCGACAGACCATATAATATTTGTCAATTACCTCTACGACCTTTGAAACATCCTAATTCCTCCCTCAATCCTGTAAATTTGCTCCATCTTACCCCACAAACCCTACCGTTAAATTGACACATCAAGAGTTAACTTCCTTGAGTTAAAAAGAAGTTAATCTAACCAATCCAGATCGAACGACTAGAATTAACCATGAGAAAAAAATCCTCCCTCCTTTCTCAACATCAATTGCACCACCTCTTCCATATCTCCTCCCTCGACGAGGAGGGCATTGGCCTGAGCTGGAAGAGGTGTGCGCGAAGAGGCGTGGCGTTGTGGCTCGACATGGGCTGGAGGAGGTGGGGGGATGCTCAACCTGGAGGAGGTGGCGTGGAGGAGAAGAGGTTAGCGGGGGTCGATGGAGGCGACCTGGGCTGGAGGGAGGCGGCGGCGGGGGGAGGGCTTCAAGCAGCGGTGGGCGGGGGGGATATTATTTTGAAATTTTTTAGATTTTATATTATTAAAAATAATATATAAAATTAGTAAGATCGTGTGTCAAATTATTTTAAATATATTAAAAATAATATATAATATTATTTTGAATTTTTTTAGAATTTTATATTATTGAAAATAATATACAAAGGCAAACGATTCTGTCGATTATTTGCTGATTACCTTTCCAAATAAATTTATATTATTTTTAATAATATAAAATTCAAAAAAAATCAAAACATTATTATATATTATTTTTAATATATATAAAATCCAATCGGTGGTGATTGGCTAACGGTTTGTTGATCGGTGAACCGTTCGTCGATCGATGTACTGGTAGGGAATTTTGAAATCCCATGTCCTGATCAGACATTCTTGTAAAACTCATGCTCTTGATGGGAAAAAGCTCGAGATGCAATGTGGATCGGTCATAAAATTTTGACATAATATATAATAGTTTTTGAAACCATGCTCCCAATACTCCCCTTGGTCTCTACTCCTACCTCATTGTTACATATAGTCCTCTTATTTGGACTACCATTTAGGAAGGCATTTTAAAGCAAAATTGTTGAAGTAGCGACAACATTGTCAGTAGGCATGTCAAAATAGAGAAGGTTTTCAAATCATCCATGCCTTACGTCTGAGTGTAGGACTTGGCAACGAGTCCTACAAGTTTCAACCAAGGTCCATGTGCCTTGAGATAGAAGAGCCTACATATCTTCATGCATTCATGTGGTTCATCTTGGATTCAAGAGGGTCTTCTAATGGATAAAAGGGACTGTAATAGTTGAAAACCCTACTTTGGAGACAATTTCCCCTCAAATACATAGTTCTTTGGAAACAATTTCCCCTCAAATACATAGACAATTTCCCTTCAAATACATAGTTGGAAATATGACATAACATGAATGCTTGTTTCCCTTTCCTAAGTTCCATCAAGAGATCCGTATGAAGCTAAGTGTGCTAGATATCGTCTTTGGTAGACTACACACAACGGTGACACTGCCAACACCGTCTTCTCCCTTCGCCTTTCCTCTTCCTTTCCCCGTGATGTCAACAATCCCTTTGGAATGTTTATGTTGCCCATTCATCCTTCAATGCCATCTTCGTGAAGGTGTTGCCCACCTCAAGCTCTTTCGTGACTATACTCTCCCCTCAAGTATAGTTGTAAATTTATTTTAAACATATAGGGCATACCTTCTTTTACCATATTTGGTATAATTACTACGATATGAACACATTTAGTATATCATGTTTATTGTGACTAATATATATATATATATATATATATATATATATATATATGTTTAAGCTTATTTACATAGTTTCTAATACTATTCGTATTATCTGCTTTACATCCATATCTATTTTTTTAACATAGTTTTCACGTATGTCAATATTTGTATCCACATCTGTATTTGTATTTAAATACAAATAATGATATGGTAATACCAATATCTGTATCTGTATATATCCACTTGCATCCCTAATGCCTAAACTTTATTTTGACACCTTCTTTGAATCCATTTTGCATTTGATATTATGATTAAATTTTAGATCGAGATTAAAGTAGCAATACTTTCTTTCAAAGAAATTGAATCTTAATCGCATTAGTCCTCAAGATATTTAAATCATAAAAGTTGTTTATTACAATGTTGTCCAAATGAATTATAATATAGATATATTTGACATGAAATTTTGACTTGTGCTTTATCATATCTAATTGAAGTGGCATGACATAAAAACATGAAGCATTGTGAAAATGTGAATATAAGATTCGACCAAGATACCTAATTTGTATTGTCCAAAAATACTCAAGTTTTAATATTATTATTGAGATTCCTAATGATTTCAATGTTCACTAAAGAAGTTCATGAACAAAAATATGTAGAAGTTACCTAACGCAACCCCGACAATATGAATGAGACACGTTGCGCTACCACCATACCATTTGAGTGGGTTCAAAAAAAGCTATCGATATAAATGATGTCGTAATTTTTTGGAAATGAGCTTGGGATATCTAATTGCAAAAAAGCTATTAGTATGTCGGATAGCGCCCTAGAGACGATGACGAGTGCGAATTGATTTGTTGTTATATGATTTGTTGATAGCAATGTATTAACAAATATGAAAAATCATGCCATGGATAGTACACAATAGCTACTATAGATATGACAATACAAAATAAATTATTCATTACCATAGGTCAACTTTGTTATAGTGCAAATTTATGACTTCCAAGTGAAATTGAGGATCAATATGATAAAAGGACATAGTGATGTTCAAAATTCGTTATCCTAAGGGGTCGTTCGATTGGGGAATAACAGATAGGGAATAAGGATGGATAAGACATTGTTTCTGTTCATTCAAATTGAGAGGATAAGGAGGAATAACGAGAGATAAGTGGTAGTTATTTGCTATTCTATGTTCGATAAGACGGGGAAGATAATGATGTTATGTTAGATAAGATTGTTCGATGAATGGTTATTTGTATTTTTTTTCTTTCGTTGGGAGAGGTCGATGATGTAAGAATAATGAGGGAAACATTATCCCTCATCAGGACTCCATGATCAAAATATTGACCGTCTACGAAGGAATAAGAAATCGGAAGAACTTAAATGAGAACACACCCTACATATTTTCATTTAGATTTACTGAACATCCCATCCAATTTTGACTTGAAATTCACCACTATTCTTCATTATGCACTTCGATGTGTCAAACTGAAAAGAGAAATTTTCAATTTGGAACTTAAGGTGCTGTTTATTTAATTGTAATTATTTTTAAGGTGTTATTTATCTAATCGGAACTTAAGATGCTGTCCGATTTCGATTACGAATCATTGTCGTATAGCAATTCGTTTTGGGTAGGAGGATTCAAAGAAGCAAAATCGAAATTGTGGTTTACTTGTGAAAGTGAGTGGAAGACTTGGAAGACTTGGTGAGTGGAAGACTACAGCAAACTTAATAAAATGAGCATCATTTTTATCTCACCAATATACCTAACATTGCAATACTCGTTCTTCGTTCTCCATGAAATCAACTAAACAAACAAGAGATATAAAACTTCCACTTATTCATGCTTATTACTTAGAGATCAGGAAGCAACAATAACAACAACAAAGTTTTGTTCATATTTAGTCGGGTCGATTAATGGATTCTTTGTCTCCATTCATATCTATCTTGGATCAATCTCGAACTTAGATCCAAAAAATCAAGATCCCTTCATATAGTTTCATTCCATTCCTCACCTTCTCTTAGCCGGTTCAACATTCCAAAACTAGCATCTCCTAACTGGTGTATCAGTTGATCTCCTTTACAAATAACCAAACAACTTTAAGCAGTTTTCTCACATCTTATCCTCGATCAGAGCTAAACCAACTTTCTTTCTAATTACATCATTCCAAATACAATCTTCACGTGTGTGTCTACTCATCTACCTTAGCATTTCATTTCTGCTACTGTCATTCTCTTCACATGTCTTGGTTCACAAACCACCATTCAGATCCATAGAGCATAGTAAGTCTCACGGCTACTTTGTAAAACTTTCCTTTGATTTTCAAAAGAATTTTCTTATCACAAAGAACAGTAGAGGTTCATCTCCATTTTAACTAACATGCATTTATTCTATTAGTAACATCTCAATCAATTTCTCCAACATGTTGCAAAAATAGATCCCAAGTATCTAAAAGAATCTCTCTTCTGAATGTTATCATCACCAATCTTCATCTTGATTCCTTCATCATTGCTTTCATTTAAAGTACACCATATATTTAGTCTTAACACTACTTATACGAAATCATTTAATCTCCAATGCATGTCTGCAGACATCAAGCTTCATTTACTACATCTATAGTCTCATCAATCAACATAATATCATTAGCGAATAACATACACCAAGGTATCTCATCTTGAATGTGACTTGTCAACTTATCTATAATCAAAGTAAAAAGGAATGAACTAAAAGCTGGATCTTAATACATACCAATGTTGATATCAAAATAAGCAGTTTTCTCAGACTGGATCCTTATCGTACATTTTCTTTATGAGGTTAATGTATAGGGCATGTACTTGTCTCTTCTTCAAAACTCTCCACAATATCTCTCGTGAGACGGAATCATAAGCCTTCTCCAAATCAATAAAAATCATATGGATGTTCTTCCTTTTAACTCCATAAATCTTTATTCCTCAGCAAATGGATGACTTCAATAATTTAGCGACCTTGCATGAATCCGATTTGATTTTCTTTTATTTTAGAAACTTGCCTCAACCTTCTTTGAATCACGCGTTCCCAAATTTTCATTGTATGACTCAATAAATTAATACTTTTGTAATTTAAACAATTTTGAATGTATCTATGCTCTTATAAAGAGGCACCACAATACTTCTCTAATCTTCAGGCATTTTTTTGTTTCATCAAATAACATTTGATAAATATGTAAGCAAAGTCAAGCCACGCTCACTTAAAACTCTCCAAACTTCTATAGGAATATCATCTGATTCTACATCTTTTCTATGTCTCATAACCTTGAAAGCCCCTCTACTTCTTTTGTATTTGTCTATAGCTTGCACTATTAAAGTAACTTTCACTAGTAACTAGATTTCCCAAAGTGACTTCTCCATTTCCTTCCCCAATGAAAAGCATGTGGAAATATTTCTTCCATTAAGTCTCTATATCCTTCTGAGTAACAAGCACGCAACCATCCTCATCCTTAATGCAACTCATTTGAAAAAGGTCTTTGGTCTTTCTTTCTCTTGCTTAGGCCAACCTGAATATATCCTCCTGGTCTTCCTTAGAATCGAGATTTTTGTATAAAACTTCATAAGGTTTTGACTTAGCTTCGGTTACATCCTTCTTTACTTCCTTCTTTGTTATTTTGTAGTTTGTGACAATTTCCTATGTTCTATCCTTAGGCATAACTTTAAAGTATGCTCTTTTAATCTTGAACTTCTCTTGCACCCTCTACTCCACCACCAAGCCTTCTTTTGGCCCGGATCTTGAACCCTTGACTCGCCTAGCATCTCTTTAGTTACCCTTCGGATGCAAGATACCACCACCTCCCAAATCTTGTTTATACTTCCGTTATAATCCTAAGATAAGTCTTCTAAAAACTTATCCATGAAGCTTAATTGCTTCAATTGAAAAGTCCACCATCTAATTCTAGTGATCTCGAAAACCCTCCTTTTCTTTATCAGCTCTTTTATTTGCACATCTATGACTAACAAGCAATGTTGGGTTGTTAAACTCTCTCGTGGGATTACTTCGCAGTTTTTACAACTCAACCGATCTTTCTCCTCAACTCAAAGTAATCTATATGTGTTCTAGTCGGGCCACTCTTATAAGTAATTAAATGCTCCTCCCTCTTCTTGAAGAGAGTTGTTGCTATGAAAAGATCATAAGTCGTTACAAAATCCAGAATAACTTTCCCTCTTCATTTCTATCCCCGAAGTCATGGCATCCATGAACACTAGCATACCATGAAAATTCATTTCCCACGTGTCCATCAAACGTCTCCCTCGAATCCAATAAGTGGGGCCAAAGCTGCCGTACATGAGAGTGAAGGGGGCATAGAAAAAAGATAGCTGAAGAAAGGAGCTTTAGATCTCCACCTTGGCAAATCTCTCTTTGTGGGATTCCTTGCATAATCTTATCCAAATCCTCAAAATAGCTTGTTTAATCCTTTTATTTAAACCAATTTGTGGTGCATGAACTGAGATGATATTCAGAATTTCTTCTTCAAGCACCAATTTTAGCAAAAAAAATCCAATCCTTGCATCTCAATCACACTATCCTTCAAATCCATGTAAACAACCATTCCAACATCATTGCTGCCTTATTTTTACATGAAAGACCAGAAAACATAAAAAAATGGAAAATAAAGAACCTGATATTGTTCTGTTCAGGGATTAGTAGAGAACCAAGGAGGACCACTAATAGGAGCTCCCACATTGCATCAGCATCCTGTACTAGATGCTGTAGCAGCTTATGTTGGACAGTGATGCATTTGGCGCTTCTATTCCATGGACTCATGTAATAAATACATTGTTACATAATAATTTGCACATAACCTTTAAAATCAAGGCTCATGATATAGTCAAACAGTCACCCCTCCTGTTCAATGTTTCTATCTTGGTTCTCGACATTACGCTCAATCACTATCAAAAAAATGGACTTTCTAGGTCCTACATAACCAAAAATAAATAAGTAAATATAACAAACTAACAACTTGATGATAATCCTGTTTTGTTTGTGGAAGGCCCCTGAGACATGACTATGAATGTTTTGAAAATTCCATGTCCTCTCAGCTTACTAGATCAAAAGTTTGACACCTTCAAAAAAGGATCCCTCTCCTCCATTCTTGCAAGGACTATATTAAACCCTTCAATCACTTCTCTTGCAACCCAAATGTCCAATGCTATGATCCCTGGTCATGCAATCAAAAGATGGACTCTCTACATCTTCTCCTCAACTTCATCTAATTGGATCCATTCATCTCAACTTCATCTAATTTGATCAAATAAGCTGTCCACCCCAAATAGAGACTTCTACCTGAATTGAATGAACCCAACTAACCCATCCATAACATTATATTTCCTACAAGCCTATTACATTTTTTCTTTCGAAAATCAAAATAGTGCATGTGTATATAGAACTTAGAACAGTAGCATTACACTTAAGCTCTCCCCTCAAAACATAGCAAAACAGAGAAGGAGAAAGCACCACAACAAAATCACAGGCACAAGCATAATACCTATGCAGCAGCAGCAGCAGCGTGGAAGACGAAACCAAGGCAAGGCAAGCGAACCAAAACAACAGAACTCGAGATTACTAAAACACTAATCTTCCAATTCGATGATCTTCACCACTGAGGCATCTCCCACCTTCTGGCACACGACAACGCGATCATGAGGCTTTATGATACCAGATGCCTTCCCATGTTGGAGAGCAACATTCAGCACCGATTCGTTGGTAGTGTTAGCCGACTCCGCGGGATGACGAGGATCAGCCAGCATAGGGAACAACCCTCGGACAATCAGGGACTGCCTTGCTTGGAAGGCACCTGTGAAACTCCAGCGAAGTTGGTTCGTCTTCAGACGTGGTATGACGACAGATAGCACCGGCATTGTGGGCCTATACTTTGCAATCAGCCTCGCCGCCCGACCGGATGAAGTGAAGACGATTATGACAGACGCCTTCACTTTGATCGCTGCACGTACCGCTGATGAAGCTATGGATTCCAAATGACTCATCGGCTCACCCACATATTTAACAGTCTTCTTGAAGTAGAGATCGTAATTGAAAACCTTTTCTGCCTCAGCACAAATCCTTCCTACAGTAGTGATTGTTTCAACAGGATATAACCCTCGAAGAGTTTCCGCACCCAGAAGAATCGCATCGCTACCATCCAACACAGCATTGGCAACATCCGTTGCCTCTGCTCGCGTCGGCCTCAGATTATTCGTCATGCTGTCCACAACTCGAGTAACGACCGCAGGTTTTCCAGCTACATTACATTTGTAAAGAGCGGCTTTCTGGAACAAAAAGACCTTCTCCGGGGGCAAATCCAATCCTAAATTTCCACGAGAAAATATGATACCATCTGCTTCTTGGAGGATCTCGTCGAAGTGCGTCAAGCCCTCGATGTTTTCGATCTTGGCGAAGATCTGGGTCTGCTGAAGATCTCCAAATTTGTTCAGGTATTCGCGGGCGTGACGAACATCGTCAGCATTTCTTGTGTAGGATAACGAAAGGAAGTCGATCCTGTTCTCAACGCCCCATTTACTTATGACTTCTTTGTCAGCATCGGAGAGAGTAGGCAGAGGGATGTGGATGTGAAAGACGTGCAAGGTGAAGAGAGAGCCGGCGAGAGTTGCAGAGCTTTTAACAAGACAGACCACGTCGTCGCCCTTCAACTCGGTAACCTCCAGCAAGATCGACGTGGTTTCACTTCCGGTGAAGAGATACTGACCCACAAAGATGGTGTCGCCGGGCTTCACCGCCTTGGCCAATCCGGTGAAGTTCACCGGCAGCAGCTGCGGGGTGGCTTGCTTTTCCTGATCCGGCGTCAGAACAACAGACGTGTTCGCTTCCAGCTGTATCTCCCGCTCGCCTTTGTTCACGATCTGCAACTCAGGACCCACCGTGTCCAGCATGACAGCACACAGCTTCTTGGTGGCCTTGACCGCGAGCTTGAGGTTCTCCATCGTCTCCTGGTGGTACGCGACGTCACCCCAGGAGAAATCGAAGCGAGCCACGGACATGCCGGCCTTGAGGCAAGCGGAGATGACCTCGACGTTGCGAGATTTCGGACCAAGTGTTCCCACGATCTTGGTCATCGCCGGGAAGAAGCTCTGGAGGTGGACGACATTCAGATCACAAACTGCAGCAAGAAAAAAGAAGAGGAAAAAAACGAATCCGCTCAACTTACGGGCTTGGAAGGCTCCAGGATGGACGACATCCTGATGGGTTCCTCGAGGAGGAGATTGGTCGCCGGCATCTTGTTCTTCGGTGCGATCTGCCCGGTCCGATCGGTGGAGCTGGGAAGGGGATCTTGGAGGGGTGGGGGTGGAATAGTCTCGAGCGCGGAGGTGGTGGTGGGGAGGTGGGGATATATAAATAAATATATATATAAATATCTGAAACCGCTGGCGTGACCACTTGCGGCGCACCAGGGAAGAGGGTCCAAACCCTACGCCGACCCGCAGGCGCCGCTTCCTTCGCTCCTCTGGAATTTGAACACTACAAATTTATTAGGCAAACGGTTCGTGGGTGCGACTACATATGGATTTTTTTTTTTGAAGATGACTTTATTTTTATTCGTCTCCATAAAAGGAACATGTCGCTTATGCTTTTGGAGCTCCGTAGACGTATCAATGCATACTTTATATATTTTATATAGTTATATTATGCCCCATTGAGAGTCTAATCTGATGAACAAATGACCATATTTCATAATCCATATTCACCTCCTTCAACAGTACGAGTATTTTTGTTACGTTTTTTACATGACTTTTTTTAAAATAAGTATTAATTAATTCGTAGTTAATTAAATAGATAAGAAGTTGAATTATTTAAAATTTTAAATATCAATCGGCACCTCATGTGCCGATATAGAGAACATGAAGAGGTGGCAATTTGAATAGTTGTATTCTCCAATATTTAATGCTAGTAATGATTGCATGTTTTGAGGCCATGCGTGCATGGATTGATGTGCATAGATTGATTTTTTTTTGCTAAGCAAACTTCATATTGAAATTAACCAAAAACCTGTAGATACAGAATAGGCCTCAATGGCAAAACAGTGGCAGCATGGCCAAAGCGTAAAAGTTTAAGCAAAAAATGAGATGAAAGTGGAATAGGGAACCAAAGTCCAGAAGCCCAGCAGTGGCAAGATAGGCACCAAAAAAAAACCCCAACATGGCTAGGGTAGCGCCTCATTGAACAATTTGGAAACAGTCCATATCAGAGCCTGTTGTGAGGTAGTCCGCCCTGCAGTCCAGCGGCTGTTGTGTTCGCTCCAAATAGCCCAGGTGGTTGCTGCGAGTGCAGTTGCGGTCTTCAGCTTCTTGTCGAGGCAAGATATCCTTGTACAGCTGTCCAGCATTGATTGGAGGATGTTAGCTCCCAGGTTAGGTAGGCTGAGACCAGCGCTAACACCCGCCCAAACAGTCGCCGAATAGATGCACTCAAAGAAGAGATGTGTTGACGTTTCACCGTTGAGATTGCAAAGATAGCAAGCACCATCAGTAATTAGACCACGCCTGGAGAGTCTGTCCAGCGTTGGCAAGCGGTCCAAGAGTGCCCGATAAACAACACATGTGTGTTTTGGAACTACCTTCGAGTTCCACAAAATGGCAGCCCAAGGAACACAATCGGCTCGTTTTCTTACCAAATCAAAAGCATCTTTGAACGAAAGGGGGCGGGGTAGAATCGGTTGAATATGGCTACCAGGACCAGAGGGTAACAACAAGTGCCGAGCATCCAATATGTGTTTCCAAACCAAGGAGTCCCCGCAAGCTTTGTTGCAACTCATGACGTCGCCACCCCTCAAATACCTGTTGCGCATGAAGTTTACCCAAACAGAGCTATCATCAGAGATAATTCTTCCACATCAAACATCAACCATGGAAGCCCTGATGGAGCAGAGAGAGCGAAGGCCCAAGCCCCCCTCCTTTTTTGGGAGGCAGATCACGTCCCACTTAACGTGATGTGTCCCGAAGCCCCAGAGAAAATCAGCCGAAAGAGAATCCACTTTTTTGGCCATGTCCAGAGAAATAAGCAAACCCGAAGTCCAGTAGAGATAGACGCCGGAGATGACAGATGCTAGAAGTTGGAGGCGGCCGGCAAGCGATAAGGACATTGCCTTCCAGCCGCTCAGCATGGTCCTTACCCTATCCAGAAGAGCTTGGGCAGCCGCCTTCCTCCCCTTCGCGGGGGACAGCGGAATGCCCAGATATTTCGTTGGAAGAGGCTGCGTAAGAAGACCAATCTCGAGGCATAAACTGAAGCCCGTATTGGAGGGGATGGGAAGGATGAGCTTGCTTTTCCTCATATTCATAGAGAGGCATGATATACTCTCAAAATCTTTCAAAATTCTTTTAACCGTAGACATGGCAGCACATGATTTCCTGCAGAAAAAGATAAGATCATCCGTGTAAATAAGATGTGAGGGCACAATCGCCCTACCCATGTGCATAGATTGATGTTATAGAACGCATACAACATATCATGTAGAGCATTAAAACATGCATGGATTGAAGTTATAAAACACATGCAACAATCATGACATGGGATATATATTAAATATCATGCACATGACCAGCATTAAATATTGGAGAACCTACAAGTGTTGTGTTGATTGATGTCTAAAATTTTAAATAATTCAGCTCACTATATATTTAATTAATTATGAATTAATTTATGATTATTTTAAAAAAATCCTTTTTGCTCTTGTTCTCTTCGATGTTCAGCGATTACGGTTATGCCTTTACCTTTTTGTGATATCACTTGTACGCCTACATTGCTATACTTTAACAGTTGTACAACTCCGTTAGTTTGATCATCTATTAGATTAATTAAACCACAATTTACACACAATAATGTTTTCTTTAGAAAAAAATTCATTATGATTATGCCTCTCTGAGAGTGAGGATCAACAAGGGGAAGGGAAGATGCGGTGAGAAGACAGAGGCGAAAGCAATCATTGTGCTTCCCTCGCTGATAGCTTATGCTGCTACAACAAACTTCGACGAGGATTTTTTTCCCATTTTCAAGCCAACAGATAGGCTCCCCTCGATTATTCTCCTACTTATCTTCTTCTAACCTTCTTTTCTCGATTCAATTGTCATGCTCCCATCCCAATTCCTCTAATTTTCTTCAATTTCTCTATTTCTCCTCATTTTTTATCCCAGTCTCATCCAATCCATATCCAATTTCACGGCAACCCCACTCTGTTTCCAATGTTATCATCTCCCATTCACATTATGATTTTATTATCAATTTCAGCCCAATTATAAATCAAATATATTGTGCCTTTAGAAGCCATGCGAGCAATTAGAATCCACAGCAGCAACTGCACTTGCTCTTCAACTTATTCTAACCTCCATTTGATGACAACATCTCCTCTTCACCATCCCAACGATTTGTTACCATGTCCTATTTGCTTCGTTCACCAACGTCGCCTCCATGCTTAATATCAACCAAATCCATAGGTACAGAAGAAGTAGTAAAGAATTTGATCAGTTCTCTACTAATTCTCAGTACAGATCCTTAGTATGTTTTCAATCTCTTTCAAATCTCACTCAAGTTGTGCAACATGTTCTAGGGTTGGGTACACGAGTACGATCACCTTCCATTGCATGGGCAGCTCCAATGTTGAGTAGCTACAAAGAGAAACAAAGTTACCATATCTTGCTTGGGCATCATTGATACTTTCATTTTCGTCTAAATTTTAAAGTACAATACATCTCATTATGCATTAAAATCTATTTATTAATCAGATCATGCTCATGAATAAAAGTGTGCATTTCATACCAATTTTTCACAAAATAAAAGAATAAAGATAGAAGAGAAAAAGAAAGGCGGTAAAAATGTGATTATATGCATACTTGACCCAAATTCTTAGTTCGAGACCGTATGGCATCGATTGACTAACAATAAAGTACGACGACATAGGGAAATTCATATAAACTACTAAAAAGTATGGAATTTGTGCATAAAATAATGTTGAAAATAACTTGTATAAATGTATAATATTTCAATTTTTATGTGTAATATATGGTAATTCAGATTGACTTAATTCGTTTTCTAACATGTACACAAAATACAAGAAAAAATAAAAATATAAAATGATTTCCTCCTTGAATAAATGCATGTAGATTTAGAACCGAAAAAACCATAAGTTCGACCTCTTGGCTGCACTCCAACTCCGTATGAACTCCAAATTACCAAACTCACTTCAATGTACAAGTCAGAAAATTATCTATCTAATAAAAGTGGTTTCATTAAAATTAGAGCTAATATGCAAAATTTTAATTTAAAGACCTACAAATGCAATGTATAAATCGACTACCTTTAACCTATTATTTTATGTGCATATTTAATTTTTTTATTTATTTCTTTTCATTTATTATTTGGTTTTATGCTCCAAGTAATTGCATCAAAATAAAAATTTAAAAAATCATAAAAGTTGAGAAATGGTAAACTTTAACTTTGTACTCTTATTTATATCTATGTAATTCACTTCATTACTTTGTTTTATTTTTTGTTAATCAATAACAAAAAGTTATGCATCCATGTTTCATTCATTAATTATTTTAGATTTATTTAATTTTATTATGGATACAATTTTATGGAAAATAAAAAGAAAAGGTAAAAAAACATAAAAATTATATTTTATATAAAAATGTCAACAAAGAAATCACACGCGTATTTTCATTTCAACAAAAAAACCATAAATATAGCAGAATACTACCAAGCCATCGCGGGGTCGGTTGTTGGATGCAAGGCTGCATATGAGGGTGTTCCAGGCAGGGATGTCATGCATGGACATTTCATCGAACACCTTACGGGTGAGGTGGAGTAGGGTGGTCTTGGGAGTAGGCATCAAGGAGTATGGTGCGGAGGAGAGCAACGAAGGTGAAGCATGAAAGCAAAGGAGAATGAGAGTGCATCATCACGAGCGAGGTGGGAGTAAAGGTAGATGCTGAGGTGGAGAAGGGCATTGAAATGAGTGCTGGATGGGATTGGGGGTGTGGTAGAGGAAAGAGAGGGTATGGGTGAATTGGGATGAGGAGAAGGTGCATATCTCGGGAGGTGTTTCAAAAGAGGATGTTGATGGTGATGGGGCGGACTTCGAGTTGAGGACGTGAGAAAATGCTCAGCACACCACTCAAAGTGAATGAATCCACTATTAATACCGTGGTCATCGATCAGGGATCATCTGTTGTTATAGCAGACTCTTGGTAGAAGGATTTGATTCGATATGGGATCACGATCCTTGTTGATCAATGCATATCCAATAAGGGACAGTGTGAATGGGTGAATGGGTTTTCCACGAGTATGTTGCAACAAATATGGTAAGGATGGGTAGTGTCACAGGGGTAAATCTCAAACTCTAATTTTTGCGACTAACCTGTGCGACTTTAGCTTCGCACAAGCTAACCAGCCTTCCCTTTTGCGTGTAGATGTACACCAGTACACCGATTAACCATGCCACTAGAACACTCGAACACAAGCACTAGCACAAGGACACAAGGCACTGAACCCTCCTTGTATTGGCAAGAGACTCACTTTGAGTGTGTTATCTACAAATGAGCTCTACCCATCCTTATATAGATAAGTGGGGGGTATACGAAGGGACACCATTATTACAAGTACAATGAATGGAAGGACTATTAAACTTCTACGGAGACCCTTCATCTTCCGAGATGACTCTTCGTGTGCCTTGGATCTTCATCTTCTGTGCAATCCCTTTGTCTTCTGCAACTGACGTCACTTCGTATGCTCCATCAGCATGTCATGTCGTCTGCATTATCAGCATGTCATGGCATCATGCCGCATCATCAATGGGCCTCACGCTCCTATGTGGATGTTATAGCTCAAGCTCCATCAAGTGTCATTGAACACTTGTATTGTGCCAAGGGGAACGCACGGTCTTCGACCTTCGTGTGGTAAACCCCATGCTTAGTTGTCCGCAAGATAAGGTGAAGTCCTCCACAACTTCATAGTGTGGCCACCGAACCACACGGGCATGCAATACCGATATTGCACGCTATTCTCGTACCTTGGGAGTTGGGGGTGTTACATGCCTCCCCCACATGATCCATCAGACATCCTTGACTAATCCTGCATCTTCAAGAAATCTTCAATGAGGTCCTCGAACTACCACAGGGTTGTATCACGTTCCCAGCTTGCCTCCTCCTCTGGGAGTCCCTTCCATTTGATAAGGAAGAAGATCCTCTGGTTCTTCTTGCTCTGGCCCTCCACGCGTTTGTCAAGAATCTTCTCAGCAACTCTCGTATGCTCAATCTGGACATTAGGAGGGGCACATTTCGATGCCCTCTTGATGTTATCTTCTTTGTCCTCATGGTAATCCTTCAGAAAACTGACATGGAGCACGGGATGTAGATTCAGTCTCTCTAGAAGACGTACTTGATAGACGAGCAGTCCCACGCGTTGAACTATCTTAAAGGGTCCATTGTAACGAGGAATCAACCCATTATACTCCGTCTTCTTCGGGATTTTCTTCCAAATCTGGGGCGTAGGCTTCAGCAACACCTTCTCCCCAACCTGGAACTCTATCGATCTATGGTTTTATTAGTCGCCTTCTTCATCCTGTGTTGAACATGAGCCAATGCATCCTTCGCTTCCTGCCACCGATCCTGCCACTCCATTGCAAAGCGATGTATGGCAGGGCACCGTCCTTGGCTGTTCTGCTTAGCCACTTCGTGCAGTGTCACGGGTTGCCTACCTGTCACGATCTCGAATGGACTCTGGCCTGTAATGGAGGTCAGTTTCAGGTTGTAGCAGAATTGGGCAGTATCCAGTAAGCTCACCCAATTATATTGATCGGTCGTCACGTAATATCTAAGGTACTCTTCCAGCAAAGCACTGGTCTGCTCCATCTGTCTACGGGTGGTTGTTGGTAGAGAATTTAAGATCAGATCCCGACATCTCAAATAACGCCGTCCAGAACCGACATGGGAACCCAATGATGAAATCAATAGAGATGCTCTCCCATGGACGTGAAGGAATGGGTAGGGGTTCCAGCAATACCGACGTCTTCTTCATCTCTGTCTTGTCTTGTTAGCATACAAGACAAGTGCGCAGGCATCCATGTCTTCCTCCATCTTCGGCCAGAAGTAGCTTGAGGAGAGGAGTGCCAGTGTGCACCACCCTCGGATGACCAGTCCATTGTTCGTCATGTGCTTCCTTCAGCAGTGCTTTCCTCAAGCCGCCGCTCGAGGGAACATAGGGCCTCCTGCCCTTCGCATAGAGGATGCCTTCCTCTATCTGGAATCTCTAGACTTTTCCATCATTCATGTGTTGCACCAAGCATGAAGTAACTGTATCCTCCTGTGTTTGCTCCTAGATGTACTCTAGCATGTCTCCAAACACGCGGGTGATCGATGCAATCACCGCGACCTTCGGCTCTTCTAGTTCGCTCTTCCTCTAGAGAGCATCTACTACCTGGTTGGTCCGCACAGGCCTGTAGCGAAGTTTGAAGTATAATTCAACCAGAAAGTCTTGTCATCGTGCCTACTTGGGAGTTAGCTTCTTTTATATGGCAAAGCATCTCGTTGTCATGTTGTCCGTCTGCACCATTAACTTTGATCCAAGAAGGTAGTGGCGCCATGTCCTCAGATAATGGACCAATACTGGCATCTCCTTTTCGTGCATGGAGTACCTCATCTCCGTTGGATTCATCTTGCGGCTCTCGTACACCAGGGGGTACTCATCTTATACTAGTACACCTCGAAGTGCATAGTCGGACGTGTCAGTGTAGACTTCAAACGACTTTTCGAAGTCTGGAAGTCGCAGAATAAGTTCTTCTACCACTGCCCTCTTTAGCTTCTGGAATGCCTCCTAGCATTCATGCGTCCATCTCTAAGGTTGATCCTTCCAAAGCAGGTCCGATAGGGGAACCACCTTCTCGGAGTATCCCTTGATGAACTTCTTGTAGTAATTCACCAATCCGAGGAAGGATCGTAGCTATGTCACCTTCATGGAGGATTGCTCACTCTTCAATTGCATGTGTCTTCCTTGGTTCCATACGTATCATGCCTCTGCCCATGATATGTCCAAGAAAGGAGATGGTCTCCTGACCAAAGGCACACTTCTCCGGCTTCAAGTATAGCTAGTTCTGCCTCTGCTTCTCAAGCATCATCCACATATGCTTGACATGTTCCTCCAGAGTCTTATTGTACACTACTATGTTGTCCAAGTACACTACAACAAACGAGTCGATATACTCGCGGAAGACATCATTCATAAGCATACAGAAAGTTGTCGGGGCATTAGTCAACTCAAACGGCATTACAAGGAATTCAAAGGACCTATAACGTGTAACACACGTCATCTTTGGCTCGTCCCCCTCCTTGATGCGGACCTGGTAATATCCTGACCTGAGAACCATCTTCGAGAAATACTTGGCCTGGTCCAAGCGATCGAACATGTCTTCAACATTTGGGATGGATACTTGTTCTTCATCGTTTCCTTGTTAAGTGCGCGATAGTCCACTCACATCTACAGGCTCCATCTTTCTTTTTCTGGAACAACTCCATAGGGGACTTTGCTTGGTAGCATCAGACTAGCGTCCACCAATTCCTTAAGTTGTCTCTGCAACTCTAAATGTGCAGGGGGCATCTTATATGGTGCAAATGCAGGGGCACCTTATATGGTGCAAATGCAGGAGGCACCGTACCTGGCAGTAACTCGATGTCGTGATCCACGTCTCTCTTTGGTGGAAGTTCCTTTTGCAGCTCCTTTGGCATCACATCCTTGAACTCGCCCAGCATTTTCTTTACTACCTTGGGGCTTGGTTGTGTCTCCTCACCATTTTCCTCGACGCGTACCATATCTAGATATGTCGTCTCTCCTTTCTTCATCCTATTGTAGACTTGCATCCCAGACATTGCTCCATTCTGTCCTTTCTTCTTAATAGCCCTGATGAAGCAGGGTCTATCTGCAGCCGCAAAGAAGACTCCTCCCAGATAAGGCGTCACAGATGCCTTCACCTTCTTCAAGAACTCGACCCCCAAAGTAACTTGGAAGTCATCAAGAGGTACCATGAGAAGCGTGCCTTTCCTTGTCATTCTCCTAACTAAACAGTGTAGTTTTCCATACCTTCGATTTATAGAGACTCGGAGATGGAAAAGCTTCACGCAACACTGGCTCTTCTCCAAGGGACCTCCCAAGCTCCCGAACTATTTGTTGGAGATGAAGTTATGTGTCACTCCAGTATCAATCATGGCTAAAAGGGTCTTCTTGTGTACCACAATATCGAGGTACACTAGCTCTGGATCTTCGCGCTCCACCTCCACTTTCGCCTCTTTTCCCGACTTCAGCGGACACAAGTGAACGTTGCATAGCAACTTGAGGTTCGTCATGCGTACCTATTCATCCGAGTTCTCCTCCATGGTCATGGAGTTTGGCTTCTCTCGCTTCGAACACTCACGTGCCCGATGTGGCCCATCACAAATGAAGCAACCTTCCCCTTGGGTTGCTCGGCCTTCTTGGAGGATTCTGCACCTTCCCTTAAAGTTTTGGCCTTGTCGAACTTCTTGAACTTTCCCTTGCTCTTTTCTTTGGGTCTGCTCTTTGCCTTCTCGGTCTCTTTCTTTTCCATGGTGGGTTGGACTTTGTAGTCGACCAATGCATCTGCATCAACGATGGATGTTTGGAGGTCCTTCACCCCTTGCCTCCTAATCTCTGCCTGAGCCAAGTTTTGAAGACCCATCACGAAATTAAAGAGTTTGTTTTCTTCAGACATACCTTTGATATACAACAGCAATGACGAGAACGGCTTCATGTACTCTCATACGGTTCTCGTCTGCTTTAGACTTCGGGAGCACCTCCCTCACTGCCCAAGCAGTGTTGGTGGGTAGAAACTGCTCCTTCAGTTCCTTCACCAACTCATCCCAAGACGAGATGATTGGTCATCCTTCGTATGCACAGTTCCACCATAGCTTTGCATGGTCGGACAGGTACATCGCCGCTAAGGATACCTTCTCTGCCTCAAGAGTCTTGACAGCTTTGAAGTATACCTCCATATCCCACAAGAAATTCTCTAAGTCTTTGGCACTTCACGTACCTGAAAAGGACTTGGGCTGTGGGACCTTTGGCCTTCGGGACTCGCTGGATCCACCCCCATTCACGATCGCCTTCTTGACAATGGAGAGTTCATCATGTAGATCTTGCATCAAGGACTCGAGGTCCCCTAGCCTCTCCCTGAGTGCTTTTAGTACGTCGGTCGAGCGCTGACCCTCGCCAACGACGACTGATACCTCTATGCCTGCGTCATCCTCCAGACGAGCCAAGCATTGGGCATGAGTAGCCAGTTGAGACTGAATCTCAATCATGACTCCCTCCAAGGAAGCAAGACGGTCTTCGGTGTCGGGTGTTATTTCTTGCTCTGATACCAGTTGTCACAGGGGTAAATCTCATGCTCTAATTTTTGAGACTAACCTGTGCGGTGTTAGCTTTGCACAAGCTAACCAGCCTTCCTCTTTGCATA